>JAAAKG020133582.1:0-14126 GCA_010014905.2 Druon quercuslanigerum | reverse complement strand
GGCACGGAGGGTTTCATTTTGGCATGTCAAGATGGTGTCATTTCCACTTTAACATACCGTCGCCACATTTTGAGCCAGGACATTCCCGATGATAGCTGCAGGGCGTGTCATGCACACCCTGAGCATCTAGGACACATACTATCTGGTTGTCCAATTCATGCGGGAACGACCTGCATTCAAAGGCATAATGCTACACTAAGAGTGCTTTATTACATCTATGTCACTCTTATGACATTAACCTTAATATCGCTCCGCTAATCGCTCCTAGGGAAACTAGAGTTAATTGCCGAGAATGAGAAGTGCCGTATATACTGGAACTTTATATTCTCGAAAATTGTTTGTGTTGCACACTCGAGGCCTGACATAGTTCTTCTTGACTTCGAGCAATGAACTATGTTCGTTATCGAATTTTCGGCACTGGCTGACAAAAACATCATAGCCCAGGAGAATGAAAAGTTGAAGTTGCGACGAATTTACCTGGAATATTCTGTTAAATTAATCGTCCTTATCATCGGCGCTCTTCGAGGTGCCAAGCTTACACTGGTCAATAGCCTGAAAAGCATCCCTGCGTGTGAACATTTGCGGGGAAAATGCAGAAGGCGGTCGTCCTTGGGTCGCTCCGTTTCTTCAGGGTGCACGAGACTTTTGCCGGATCGTCGAATTGATTCCGTCAGAGACTGTAACCACATATCGCATGGTCGTGAAACGTGGTTATGGCTGAAATTTTACCGCGATTTCGCTGGGGTCGGGTGATGTTTTTCAGGTTAGCACCCGATCCCGGCAAAATCCTGCGGTTGTCCTTATGACAAAGTTTTATATATATATATATATATATATATATATATATTCCTTAAAACCTTTATTTTTTTTCTTGATAATTTTTTACAGAATAATGGAAGGAATCAAAATATATAATTGTCGAATTGCTGCAGTTTAACGTTATGTGCAATAATTTTGGAACCATAGATTTCCTATAAGATTGATTTGTTAGTAATATTACATAACAGTATTGATTTTGTCCACCCATAAACTCGAATGTCTTCGTTACGAATTATACATTGTTGATGTCTGCAATTGTCTTAAGTTTTAGCTTTTTATAAGAAATTAATTTAATTTTGTATTTATAAAACCGTTTATATCAAGAGTGAAAATTACTTTCAGTCTATTTTGATTTCAAGATACGTGGAGCCTTCAAAAGTCCATTCCCTTTATGAAGTTGCGCGCTGAATATATCATCTGGCTCTACCTAATAAATTATTAGGAGCTCCAAGTGGGGCCTATTTCACAACAAACCTCAAAGTTTGAAAGCAGTTTCTGTGGTGCTAAGAGCGTATAATGCACTCAAGCTTTTTGATATATTTGTTTCTGAGACCCCGTCATCAAAATTTACGCTAAATTCTCTTTATTTGCTATCCTCTCTGTGAAACTAAGAAAGAAGAAAAATGAAATAAACTATTCTCCTTTCATTTCCTTTTCTCATACAGCTGCATGGTTTTATTGCTAAGACTAGAAGTTTCCATTATTCCTCTAGAAAGATTTTAATAATGCCATTACCTCTTCTCAAGCATGCATAATATCACGTTCATTTTACAAAATGTGAAGCATAAAAACTGTTTTTCTTTATCCGTTTTGACAATGGCGAACCTTTCTTACCTAGCTCAAGGTGAAACTACTTTCGAAAATGCACAATATCATTGAAATAATTCATTTCTTAACAGAATATACCACGTATCAAAATAAGATTCGCAATAATTTCCACAGAAAAAAAGTTTTATTATGAAACCGCTTTCCATATACTTATCCGCCTGAAGAAGGAGCAATAATAGAAACCTGAGTCGAACAGAACAAAAGAACAAAAGATTTCTTTTTTATTCAAAAAACGTTTTTTATGGATACATCCTTTTAAAATTTCTATGTGTAAAGAAAGGTAGAAAAGTCTGACTGGAAAGAGTTCATTAGGGCGAAACAATCTATACGCGAGAAAATTAAAAAGAAGTATTTTTTTAGAGTTCGGTCAAAAGTAGTGTTGCAAATGAATTAGGATTATTTTTGCAACGGCAGGTGCTTTAGATAATTCTGAGTAATATACTTAAAACTTTCTACTTGAAACTTTGTTCGTTTATGATTATAGATTATAAAATTATATTTACAGGAAGGCGAGGGGCGATTCATACCCGAGTAAACTCTGAAAAAAATCTGCTCGATTAGGTATTCATCTCGCGCTACGCGTTCGGAAATATTTGCCTCACGCTTTACACGCGGTTCCTATAGATTTTTGGACTTCGTGTGCTCGCTATAACGTACTTCGCGGGCTAATAGCTAATCTCTTAGTAAGCTTCATCGTTATGACATTCTTTTGGTTCAATTACGTCAGTTTTACGTAAAGATAAGAACTAATTTACTTAAGGTTCTTAAGGAACCTTAAGGAACACATTCTCATCAAGACACTCGCGCTTCGCGCTCGATATTAGGTTTAAAAATCATGTAAACCTCGCGCTCCACGCTCGTTTCTGTTCATCTTATAATAGAAACCCAAAAGTTTGAGCACGCTTTGCGTTCCGCGTTATATGTTTCTCATATACAAAAGACTGAATTTGTATTTGATTTTAAATGAAGAAGGAAATTCCTTTACTTCAGCGTATATTTATGTAGTTTTCTAATAAATTATACAATCAGAATGATTTTTTCCAACTATCTGAAAAAAGGGGGAAAATAGTATCTAAGTCGTTTTTGGAACATATACATATAATAAACTTGCAAATAATTATTGAAATAATTTGCGCTCTCACGTCACATTGTCAATTGTAATTTCTTTACCTCGGCCCGAGACTGCTTATTCAGATATTGCAAAATAAAGTACAAATTTTGTCCATTAACATGACTTCATAATTTATTCTTTATTTTTCTCTAATCTTTATTCGCAGCTGCCCTGAGAAATGTATTATTTCAAAAAGTAGCCCATAAAAAATTTGTAGATCTTTTTTGAGTGCACAATTTTTGTCCAATCATAATTTATCGCATCTTGCATAGTTTGTCCGTAAAATGGAATTTTTGATTTTTGATTATTTTTTGTGCAATAAAAAGGTAAATTTTTGATTTTTCAAGAAAAATCAAAAAGTCGTTATGGCAATCTTGTAGGGTGTGCGAAAACCCATTTTTCTTGTATTGACTTTTTTCGTATCTTGCGCTGTTTGGCTGATAATGCTAATTGTTGTTTCTTTTTTTGGATTTTGAAATTGCTATAGCTCTGAATTTTTTTTATAGTTAATGTGGTTTTTACGAATAAAACAAAAACTGCACATCCTATGAAACAGTGTTTTATAACAAATTTGTAGATCTTTTTTGGCTGCACAATTTTTGTCTTTACATCTTTCTTCGTATCTAGCATAGTTTGACCGCAAACTGGAATAATTTATTTTTTATTATGTTTTCTGTGATCAATATTTGAGTTTTCGATTTTTCAAAGAAGTTTGAAAAGCTATTATGATAATCTTGTAGGGCTTTCAAAAACCAACGTTTTTTCCTCCTAAATTTTTTTAACATCGTGCGTTATTTGGCTTGAAATGTTCATTTTCGTTTTTTTCTGTTTTTTTTTTTGAAACTGCTATAACTCCGGTAATTTTTTTTCAATCGAAAAAAGTCATTGTGATAAATTGTTAGTATTTTCGAATAATACTAATAACTATACATAGAATGTTCAAATCTTGAAAAAAGTGTAAAAAAGTATACTAAAGGCCAATCCAATCTATTGATTTTTTCGAAAGTTATCGTGCTCACAGACAGACATAAGTACACACACATATATATATATATATATATATATATATATATATATATATATACAGCCATATACACATACATACATACATACCTACCTACATACGTACAGAGAGACACATTCGTAAAAACCTGTTTTTCGGGTTGAGGGGGTCTCAATACGTGGACATTTGATAAAAACCGGGATGAGGGTCAAATTTTACACAAAGCCAATACCTTCTCTAGATGAGAATGTAATAAAATATTTTCGACTTCTGGAGAATGTCAATTGTCCACATTCGTTGCCAAGAAGATTTTTTTGTTCCATGATTCCTTCATATAGAATTGGTTTTTATCCTTTAAACACAAAATTCTGTGAGCAGTCAAATTCTGTTTCCGTGTAGAAAACTTTTCAAACAAAAAAGAGAGCAAACAATAAGAGACATTACTTTATAACGAAATTGTTTTCATTGCCGTGGAAACTGAATAAAAAAATTGCTTTTCAGTCGACGACACACGAAGGAGAAACAGTCTGCTAATGTAACAGCTAATGTAATATGACAAAATGTTTTCTATAATGTTGACAGAAAAGCCTATACGACTGGCAGAAAGTTCTTGTAAGATTGATAATAGAAGATATGATGCTCGCATGCACTCATTTTAAACTTTTTATTTCGTGCATGAAACTAGAAAAATTACATGAAACTTTATTGACTTCTGATTACGAGAGGAGCACAAAGTGCTCCTTGGAGCATTTAAAATGTATTTTTTTATGAGAGAGAAAAGCCATGATAAAGTTAACCAACCTGCCCTGCGCCTCTTTGTGAGCTGATGGCTTTCTCCGTAAGACTATTTTCGCGACCCTTATGACAAGACTGATTATTCACATTATTCACTTTAAAATATATATTGAATTATATGCAATCAGCTTTTTTTAGCGTGAAGCGTGTATGTAAATCTTTTGCAAATTTCATTAAATAATAAATTGCATTACTTACATCAAATTCAATTTTCTAAATTTTGGCATGTAACAGATATTGGGGGCATGGAGAAAATTACGCCATGGCGTGTTCCCGACATCTTAAATGAACATTTCGATGGAAAATTTGGCAAATGATGCTATCATGGGTCAGATTAATTTAAGCACTTCTTTTTCTTTCGATTATCATTTGAGAAGATAAAACAAATTAATTAATTAAAATAATTATAAAAATAAAGATGTAAAATAAGTATACAATTCATTTGCAGGAAAATGTATTATCTAATTATTCATAGATAGGTACATTCCCAAAACATTTTTGTATAAATAAACTTACTTCATGCAAAAGTTGAATAAACATTCCAGCTTCGAGATTATTAAGCTTTTTGGACAAACTCTGTAAGATGAAAGTCTTACATTTCTCTCATTTGCTAAGGAGAAACTTGAACGACATAATACTTAATCGTAACTTTCAGCTTCTTTTTACTTATTCATGTTTCCATGTTTCCAGCTAGATGAAATTTTCTTTGCTCGTGTTAAATGAATATAATTTCTTTGAAATCAGAGATAATTTTTTACCGACAAGTTTATTGCTAATATAAGGAAAAATTTGATGACCAAAGTTTTTAACCATGTAAGACTGAAAAAAAACTTACAATTAGTAAGATAGAAAATAAAAATTTATAATACTAAAATTGATGGATTAAACAATAATTGATATTTTAAAAATTATGAAACTAATGTTGCATATCTACTACCTACTACCTACATATACTCATTTATAATAGAATTTTGCAGGTTTTTTATTTGTTTCGATTTTCGTTCTTTACATTAAAATATGATCTACGAAAAAATATTTAATTTTAGATGATAAAATTCAAGTGTTTATAATAAACTTTTAAAGAGAAATATATCAAAATTTAATCTAGAAAGATTAAAGTAATTCAGTTGGAGGAAAATTTCGAATCTAAGAAACTCTAATTGAGTTATAATCATGTATAAATTAAATTCAAAATTGGTTGTGAAGTCAAGGCTTTTAGCAAAATCACAAATTTATATGCTATACGGAAATCGGGATAATGCTAAAGTTACTTGAGACCGACTTGTCCTCGAAATTGAAGCGAAATTTGATTATGGTTTCGTACAGCTATAAACAGAGACCTGAATGATCGTTGAGAGCCGAGGAAACAAGGGATGCTTTCAAAATGAAAATTGATGAAAATTTAAGCTTTCTTAGCTTTTGTTCTTCATGGAAGTACTGCTCTACTTTCAAACTTGAATGACTCACCCATCTACTATATTAAAAAAATTCTTGTCGACATCTAAAATGATTGTCCCTAGAATAAATCAAAATGACAATATTAAATATTTAATGATAAAAGCTTTGATCAAATTAGTAACATATCGATCATTTTTATTACTTAAAAGTTTTTAATGTATATCACATATCCTACATGAACTATACTTTTATATCAAAACCTTTATACTCTTGTTTTAAAAAAAAATTATTTTAACAAGCTGCCTACTTTTATGGAATATTCCGTTATACTATGCATAGCTCTACTCTAGCTCGGTTTGTCCTAGGAAAGATTCTTAATACGAGGCAATAAATTATTTTAATTTTAAACTACAGGCTAACCTTATGAGAAAATAAAAAATAAAATAAAAATAAAGAAATTTTGAAATACATAAATCGCTGGAAAACTTTTTCGCTTTCTGTCTTGAAGTTCAGTTTGGAATTAAAATCTGGTTCTAAGTTTCAAAATAATTACATTTCAGACAACTGCTTCCTTGATAAATGAGATTAAATTTTGAAAGGAGACTTGATTGATATTTAGTATCCTCTCTATGATCTTTCTTGACAGAAGGTGGCAGAAGGTCTTCTACGTCAAGTGAACACTTGGGAACTCGTAGAGAACGTACGATAGTCGTAGTTTTGGAAACCTTCATATATCAGGGAATTAATTCTGTAAGGGCCCTAATTAAACTCAATATTACACTATATATTTCAGCTTTGAATTATTGACAAAGAAATTATCATAACGAATATTACCAACAATTATTATATATCAATGACCTCTGTCCACTTTTATGCTCGTAAGGTTGTATACTTGCCTAAAATTGTTTGCATTGAGATATTTTCTATTTCTCTAGTGAAAAAATCTTCTGACGCTGCTCAGCCCCTGACTAAACCGCCTAGGCCTGGCGCAAATCAACCTTTCTAGTCTGGGACTAGTCAGCTCTGTGATACATTTGTAAAATCTACGGTTAAAAGGTCTAGAATTATTTTAAAATTTGTATATGATGGAAGACTGATTAGTGCTAAATCTGGCCCAGACTGCATTGTCAAGACAAAACAGTTTAGACGACGCTAGATCTAGGTTACATCCGACATTAGACTGTAAGAAGATTTTTCCACTAGGCTATAAAGTGACAATTGGCATTTCGACATTTATTTTAATTTAGAATTAAGCATCAAAGATAAAATACCATAGTAGAAGACTTAATATTTACGCAATAATTAATTTAAAGCGTTGAAGTAAAAAAATTGTTTAATCAAACGATATGAATTATAAGCTTTTACATAAAATTTTTAAATATAAAATTGAAAAAATAAATTGAATAAATTGTAGTTCAAAGCGTCCTATATTCGACAATTTAGAAATATTGAAAATTATTCCCAAAAACTGATTAAAAAGTTTACGATTTTTTAATTGTAGTTTTTATACATGAAAAATGAAAAGTTAAGAAATCAATTTATAAAATTCTTTCAGTGGAAATGAAACCATTTTAAAACTAAGCATTCATAATTTAAATATTTGTATTTTTAAAATGTTATACTTGAACATTTCAAGTATTATGGCCGTTAAATGACAATTTTTTAATTAAAATGTATAAATATTGTTTTGTTCAAATTTGGAAGCAAAGCAACCTTGCTTTGTATTATTTTGTATTATTAATATTTTCTTGAATTTGAGAAGTTAAGTTTTCAACATTTGGTTAATCCTGAAAATGCTGTGAAAGTATTTCACAAGGATTATTTTTAAAATCTAAGTATAGAAATGTGCACTTTTATCTGGCATTGCTGATTAAGAACAGAAAGTTTCCTTTGAGCCGTCGAATTCTTCTCGTCTTTGGTTTTCTACTTTTTTTTACCCTACTCGAGCTTCCTCGCGAAGCCTGTTTTTCAGATGTCATAAGTTTCCCTGAAGACTTCAACTAACAGAAACAAGCAAAATACATATAACGCTGAAAAAATATCCACTTGAATTCTCGCCGCTCTTAAAATAGTTCAGCGGAATTTTAAAACAGAGTGAGGAGGGGGAGTGATAAAAAGTGAATTTTGTAAAATGCAGATATATATTTATTATTAGTCCTTTTATAAATCATTTTCCTATTTCAATGTTCTTTACTTTGAAAACTCTTGAATAAAAGATTGCAAGTATTTTAAAATAAAATTGGACTAAGTATCTCGCTGTTCCCAAATTCAGAATAAAGTAAATATATTTCAACTTCATTTAAACTTCGTTTGACTTGATTTTTATTTCAAGACAACTATGTCTCCTTCGCGGATATTGGCGAGAGTCTTACATGAAAGTCTTACATTTATGGTTAAAAAATTTGGCATGGGTACATAGCAAGTCTATTTCAATTGAGGCAGTGACAATGACAACTAGGTTAAGCCCACTTGGAAATGGCCCTCAATAACAATTGAAAAGAACATTCAATTTTTCTTCAGAGAAGTATTATTCTAAGTGTTGATAAAAATACGGGCATAGCTCGACTAGCATCCGTCTACCTAAGAAATCTAGTAATGATTTTCGGCGACTTTGGGCATTAAAATCTGGCACATCTACAGTTTTGCATATGAATAATTGAAATTTTCAATGTTTTGTCCTAATGAATGTTCGATGTCATAACTTTCATAAGTTAAAAGGTTCAGATGCAAACGGGTTTTGTCGAATATCTCGGTTTGTTTCAAATGCAGTTGTACTGTTTCTTCATCAGAGCGACAGGGTTAGAGACTTTGGGCCTAACTATTTGACATCTTGCAAGAATATATTTGTTAATTCGTTTACAAATTTTTGTTTCAATATGCTTTTCAATTTCTTTCAAGGTGATCATGATACAAAATCCCAGAATTCAACCAAGTTAATTTTCAGTAAACGTAAGAATGATTTAATATAAAATTCATAATTCACGATCTAAACAATTACCAATGTAAATAAAATAAGGAATTGACTTTGAGTACATGCTTCATGCCTTTAGCAACATTACACAACATAATTAAAGTGCACTATTTATTTAATACGTTAACAAGCCTCTGAAAGTTCACAAAGCGTGTTTCGGTATAAAATTCATAACAGTAAAATTAAATCATGATTCGAACGAGATGGTTCGTGACTGAATTAGTTGAGGTTCATTGCTTGACAACTTTCGACTACCTGCTTCTGCGGATCGATATTCGTACGTCTATTGATATACTGTATTCGCTCGTAACTAGATAATATAATGAAAATAATGACGACGTCACGATCATTGCAATCCAAACAACACACTTATTGGAGGTAAGCAAATGTATTAATGCACACAAAATAAATACCATAAAGATGAATAATATAAACAATCTGCATAATTTAAAGCGGATTAGTGATGTCCCTCGGAGGACTTGGGAGCCTCTTGGGAAAATGTTGCCCACGTATTGAGTTGAACTTTAGGACTTGTAGACTCAGATAAGTAGAATTATTTTGACTCGAGGAGTGCGGTAAAATATTTTTCATATGTTTGGCTGGATCCTGCGAGAATAGGAGCAGCTCAAATATAATTAATTTTGTGAACTTTTGAGATAAAAAAAATCACTTCTAAAATAAAAAATTATTTTTTGCAGAATAAATGTCATTTTGTAAAATGTGAAGGACCTATAACAGAAGGAAAATTTGAAGAGTGGGTTTAGTCCTAATTTTTTCCAAGACGCACTTTCGACATATTAAAGAGTTTCTCTACTTTAGTTTGGCTGATAATTTACTGTAAACGTACTTGGTTCTCCTTCGGACTTTGACCTGAATTCTTGTTTTCTTCAAAACTTTGCTCTTGATATATAATGTTTCATCCGGCGACCATGGAAACTATATAAACAAATTGAGTGTCTAGCATCCATGTATATCTTGATCGAAGAAATTGTGACACATGAAAATCAGCTTTTGACAGACAGTAAGTTTACTTAAAGCATCGTTTAAATACTATTTATATATTATTTACATGCAAAAATTATTTTTATTCTTAGCTATACTACGAACATTTGAAAAATAATGAAAAGGACGTGTTTCAGGCTTCAATCGCGTGCAAAAGTCCGAATGTTGCCAAAGTTTCGTGAAAATTGCAGCTCACTTCTTCCAGGCTAACCTGACATTGAGGTTTCAGGTTATGTTGATCCTATATATACTCTCTCCAATGCTTGTGATTGGCCAGAGTGCCCCATCGTGGAGACTGGTCGCACCTAATTGGCCAATGAATTCTTTTTTTTTTTAAACTCGGGAGGACAGAAAGCTACATATAATTTTTCTTTCTGGGTGACGCTGTTTTATTTTCGTTAGCGAATATTTCATGCGATAAAGGCACAAGAAAATAAGTATTTTTGCATGAAATAGTACTATTATAAAATAGCAGTGATAAATTCACTTATACTCACTAACAAGTATGGTCTTTTTGCATTTTTAAGCTAGCCAAAGCACACATGCGCTTGTTGCCTAGCGTCAAACATAAAAATAGCATCATACACGGAAATTCCTAATTTTTAGCGTTCCTCGTACTGGAAATTCCAAAATCGCTCGAACCCGAGAACTTAGTTCATGGTCACGGGAGGTAAGAGAGTCTCAAGTCGAGCCTTGTCTTGGCTAAGATGACGTTTACTTGTCTCAAGACGAACCTTGTCTTGGCTGAGATGGTCGAACCTTTTTCGATTCATAAATGAAATTAATATTGCTGAATCAAACATTTTTAATTATTAAATTAGATATTTTTAATTAAAACATTCAGTTTCTGTGAGTGTGAACGAGTATAACCCTTAAAAACTTTCATCAAAAAAATTAAAATTATAAGTTTCTAAAAGAAACTCCTAAGCCGTTAGAAATATGTAAAAGCAAAGAACATTTTAGGTTAGAATGAGCAAGTATACACTCGAAGTTATAATCGGTTCGGTTTGGAGCTATAAGTATGCGTCTCAGGATATAATGTAACACTCCACTATCTTTTTTACTTTATTACATTATAAACTGAAATGTATAAAGGTCTCAAAATAAAATTTTAATAATTCTTAAAAGTTTAAACATAATTATGATATAGCATTAATAATTATTTATTTTAGTCAAAATTCACAAGAATCTAAAAAACAGAATTAGGCAGGTTGAGCGCGATTAAATTGTCAATAAATGTGAGTTAAAATCAAATATATTCAGACACAAGTAATCCGATTTAAATAAAATCTATATCAATATAAATAAACAGAAAGGCTCACGACCATACAAGCACACACATACATATGTATATACGACAATTTTAATAAACGCGATTTTAAGAATCCGTTTGCTAATAATTATTAGAGCAATTAAATTTTACTTTTAAAATAAAATATGCGAGAATACAATTGTTAAAAAATAATTAAAGCATCGTTCTAAAATATCATGAACAATATCACCATACGCGATATTATAAAATTCAAATGCATCATGAAAAATTTACGAGTTCAGATAAATATTCAAAAAATAAAAATGTATAGATTAAGTACCAATTAAATCAGCGGGGAAAAACCTGAACGCACAAATCTTTGAAACTGAATATCGTCAAAAAGCGAATGATTATGACGGTTTTTCAAGACGGAGTTTTTGTTTTGAGAAATAGCACACGCTAAATTTCATCTTGGTAAAAAAAGTTTGGTCGTGCCTCGATACTCTTGAAGTAATGAATATTTAAAATTCAGTCAGCTATCGTCCTTTAGAACGAAATATTTAGATATCCAGACAGGCATGACAATTCCGATTTCACGGATTATAACATTCAGAGACGAGACGATTTGGCGTCTCAAAAGCTATCACCCACTATATAATAACGCCACACTGGAACATATTATAAACCGGAAAACTCAAAAGATATTCGATTTTACACAAGACAGATAGGAACTCGATTTTATACACGTAAGTGACAAATACCTTTTCGTGTCCTCGGCGAGTGCGTAGAGCGTTGCGCGAAGTTTTGCCCTCAAGGCTCGAAACGAACAATTAAAATGGACGAATTCATAATTTCGCTTGTATTTATTTCGGCTCTATAGAAAGTCTCTTGCCCTACGTCACGCATTTTCTCGCAAATGGATATCGCTGATAGGTGCCTAAAGTATTATCGAACGATTATCCAATTATCGCGCGTATGACATAATCCATAATATAAAATTTATCCTGATTGGATTAAACGGAAAAATTCGCATCTCTTTCCAGGCGCAAAGATTTTTAAATAATAAAATATCGCCTCAATAAATATATGTCTTCAAGGCATAGAAACTTGTCTCTTAGACATAAATTAGAGTCTGGCTCCATCTCAAAACTGAGACATGCTCAAGTCGACCTTTTCAACTTCAGCATGTCTTGAATGGGGGTAATTCAAGTCAAAACCAAGTTGAAGAACTTTTACTCGGGAATCCGTGCAAGTTAAGTAATGCATAGGTAAGCGTGACGAACTAGATTGGATTGAGTAAAATTTATTTAAATAAAATTGTTTAAATCATCCGACGATTTATGTCAGACTACCGCTCATACCCTCATCAAAAACGAAGTCATCACTCCTCTGAACAATTTGAAATATTTAGATGGTACAAGAAAAAGAAGTTTAGTAAAACAAGAACTTGGCTTGAAAGGGATGACGGAGTGTGTGAAAGGGGCGTGAAAGGGGTGACGGAGTGTGTGAAAGGGGCGTGACAAAATACAGCGGGTGGTTTGCATTGAGATCCTCTAAATTGCGAGTATGAGCCAAAAGTCTCCTTGGCACAGGGGCTCGAGTGTTGAGTTACAATTCAGCTCTTTCCATGCGTCTTGCTCTGAAGCCCTGGCCCTGGTATCAAAGGAATAAGGTTTTTCTTCAAAATGAAGTATGCTTCGATATTGTGATGCCATTGATAAAAATAGCGTAACATAGCTGCCACACTGGGGTCTTTTTGACTCCAAGCGAAAAAGGCTTCCCACGAAGAGCCAATCTATTATTTTGAGTAGTTGAATATTTTAAGCACTCTTGGATAGTAAATTTAAAAAATGATGTAAATTATTTGTAAAAAAATTATTGTAAATATGAAAATATATGGCAGAATTTAAAGAATAGCAAAAAATGACATTTTATGAGGGTTTTACAGGGTACTTGGGTAAGGTGACAGGGCCGTTTAAGTACCAATCGCAAATGGATTTTCATACGTTTTTATGAACTTTCATGTCTGGGGTCTATTCGACCTCAGTTTGAAATCGAAAGGGAAAAATAAAGAGTTATTATATTTCTTTAAAACCTTAATCGTATAACTGAGATTATTGTAATGGGAAAAAAAGACTTTCTATACTAGGGCCTGTCAAGGGGAAGACGTCTGCAATTCGTCTATTTTTCAGAATGCTTCAATTTCTTGAAATACGTAAAATAATTGAATGATTCTGAAAGAACTCTGGGCACATGATTGTATCCATTAATACGTTAAGAGATGGCTGAAGAAAAAATTATGGCATTTAAAGTAATTGCCTAATGTTTAATCATTTATCCTAAAAGTTGAATCAAATCGCCTTTTGATGTTTTGTTATCAGTGAAAAAAGATAAAAATAATATAAAATAAAGTATTTTGCAGTACACTTATAAAGTTTTTTTCTTATCTATAATATTAGGTCTTGTTCAGGCTTTAATGCTGTAATCGTAAGTAAAATGATTTAAATTTGGCATAAAACATGCTTACGCACACATTATGATGATTAAAATTTTTTTCCAATATTAATATATCTTAGCGAAATATTTTCTTGATATGGTAACACAGAATTACTTTCAATAATTACACCATTAAGCCATTTCTCTTTCGGAGTAGGCGTGACTCACTCGGTAGGGAGGGGAGAAGTGTGAAGAAGGGGTTATAAATTTTTTAGATTGACCTGGAATTCTCGTGTTATTTATTTAGGTAACACGTTCACTCCGCAACAGTGCTTTGACCCAGGTTTCTTATCAATCTCTATAGCAATCACCCCAAGTGAAGATCCTCACAAAGTCGTCATGTGAGGTTCCCCACTTGGGTCCATTAGTATCCAAATTCCCTCTACTGAGACTCTTCTTGTTAACTATTTTCCGCCATACTTTTCTGTCCTGGCATACTTCTCTAGCTTCT
>JAAAKG020133581.1:0-14126 GCA_010014905.2 Druon quercuslanigerum | reverse complement strand
GATTTAGACCTCGTAAGTGCAGTACCGAAGGTAGGTGTTGATTTTATTTAATTGAATAAAATAACATTTTTCTTACATAACATATTTCTTTACGAATAAAACCTTTTATCTAGTTTGAATAAAAAATATAGTGCTAAAAAGTAAGTATATAAATAATTTAAGTCAAGTAGCACACGAAAATAACCTGTCGAGGGCCAGCAGAGGGAAGGCCTAGAGTTTTCTAGCTAGAAAATCCGGCTACGGCCTCGTAAGAGCCAATATTTATTTTAGGCATAAGGAGGCAATTTCTACCCGGGGACCTATGGTAGATGTGTTTTCATTGCGAAATGAGTTTTTATAAGTGCGGGGGCTATCTGCCGTTGAGTGTGGATTCTACGCGGGAGTTCGGCTTCTTGATAGTTATCAAGAAGCCATCTGTTGCTTGTTTTCATTGCCTGGGTCCTAAGAAAGAGCTCTGTTTCAAAACCGAGTTGCCTCTCAGACTACCCTGGATAGAGACGATAACAAAAATTCATTGACTATCTACAGGGTTATGAATCCAATTGAGGTCCCCGCCTCCAGCCTACTGTCAAATATCGTTACAAAAGAAATCAAAAGGGACCATGTGAGATAGTTATAGAATGCCTTGTTAATTTTGACCTCGGGAATTTAAATATTGATATATTCAAATGCGCGAAACTCTTTAACAACTTGTGCAAGTGTTTCATGGTAGATGTGAAAAGCTCCGGATTCGGTAAACTGTCGTTCATGTTAAAATCAGCTCGTGAAGGCAACGTTATTTCAAGCGACAAATTCCTTGAGAGCATGCGGGTTTAAGGGCATCAATCGCATCTTAATTTTCACCTACCAGGGTGTCATTAGGGTTATCCCTCTCGAACTACAGGAAAATGAAATAAAAGACAACCTAGTTATCCTCAGCCGTACCGAATCGATTAAGATTGTAGATGTTCATCGTCATGACAGAACACATGTTTACAAAGATACTGACAAGGTTTCCTAAGTCCTCTCGCACTTCATTTTGCTTTCCTCACGAAAAGATGGACATTGAAAATGCCTGCTTAAAAACGTTGCAGCGCCCCCAGCCTAACATTCGATGAGGCAAAAGCCATCCCCTGATTCCGGATATGCGATCAGCAGCCTCATAGCGATACTCGCTTCAAAACGAACAAGTACCCCGTACCGAAAAATATTCCTCGCCCGATGTTCCCCGTCCTCTCCGCCGTTCGCTTTTTTAGGAATCTTGCGCACCGCTGCCCAAATACCCACCACCCCCACATCTTAGTCAATTGTCCTCTCCCCTGACGAACCCTAGAGAATATAAAGACAAATAGTCTCAAGCGACTAAATCCGCCAGTAGTTGTAGGAACACAGCTCCCTGCTCTTTTTTTTTAACCCAGTATAATATAAGGGGGCATAGCTCACTCCTTAATGGCTTTGCTATTTAAGAATTTGAAGACTCCTTGATTTCCTATACGGAACGGACAATAATACAGTTGTACATTTTTGTAATTTTAAGAAACAATTTTTATTATTACTGAAATTTTTAACTGTAATTTGTTCATAAATGTTTTCTGTATTTTCATGAATTTCATTCAATTGTTTTAATTGTCTGCTCTATAAAAAATAATGCTCTAAAGTTGACTCTTCCTAAATGGGTCCGAAATTACTTATTTTTTACATTTTTCAGTCTGCAAAGCACACCATGTTTTTCATTAACGTCCGCAAGCTTATTCACTTTGAACACTTTGAGTTTTCAAATTACTATTAAATTATTACACTAGCTTTCTCTAGCTGAGTAGTTAAGCTTCAAACCCAGATTCAAAACAATTGTTTCGCCGATAGTAGTTGCCATTGTAACCCTCGAACAGGCGAAGAACTTAAACATGTCCTATGTCAATGCTCCAGATTCAATGATTTCCGCCCTAGTCTCCTTAGGGGTCGTCTGAAGGCTTTTAAATGTGCGCCACCATCCCATAGCAATCAGTTGCTAGCTAATCCCTCCATTAGGGTGGTTTCTCACGTTTTTAGATTCCCCTTCCAGCTCCGTCGGGTCGGCCACATTCGCATATCGACATAACGTCGAAATGAAACGTTCGAGCCTCCTGGGCAGTTCGATGAGCTTGCTTCATATGACAAAACAAACGTTTCACCAGCATCCATGGAATTATACACTACCTGATCTTGGTTTTATATACACGATTGCAAAGTCCGTAATGAACCCAACGCATGCACTTTGAAGTGCGCACTAGACTATTTCAATTCCCGTTTGGATCAGGTGGTAGATCTTCGCGTTTTTCTGGCATTTATTACCAATTTTTTTCAATCTATTTTTACTATTTCCATTGAGTGTTACATTTATTCGCATCAAGCAAAAAAATTCATTGTCAACCATTTTATTCATATAAAAAATTGTCTTTATAATCTTTGCCACTTTTACTATATACAATGTTTATTTTATATAAAACTCATTGCACCTCATTTGATTAAACATCAAAGTTTTCGTTATTATTATTATCATATTATAGGAAACTAAAATACATAAAAATAGTATAATAAGAATAAACTAAATATTTAAATATGAAGATACAGGAAAATGAAATGACATGAAAATAGAATATAGATGAAAGACGTTTTATATTATTATTATTATTATTGTATTCATATTTTGAAAACAATATTATATTCAATTAATAAATTATTAAAAAAGAATTATTTTCAGTATAATATATGATAATCTAAATTTACTCGCTTGTGTATTTAAATACATAAAGTTTAAACAAATTCCATACGAAAAATTGGTTTGAGGTCCCGGAAGCTGGAATTACAACATTGTCATATCGATATGGGCACTATGCCATAAGTTAGTGCAAATTTATGCTGCAAAAAAAGTTGGTGCCCGGTAATTTTGATCAAAAACATGTAGTAATGCTAGCTTTAGCTGGAGCCACAACCCCGGTATACGAAACTCGGAAACTATCTGTGGTGTCAAATTCTCCTTTGCGCAGAAATTTAGTGCCACTTTTTTTTAAGTTAAAAACCTGTAGTAATGCTGGCTTTCGGTGACTAGTATGTGAAACTAGAAAATTATTTGTGGTATCAAAGACTCCTTTCAACAGAAGTTTAGTGTTAATTAAGTGCTAATATATTCTGCAAAAACTAAATTTTATGCCCGGTCATTTTGATCAAAAACATGTAGTAATTATAGCTTCGGGTAACTGGCATTTGAAACTCGGAAACTATTAGTGATATGAAGTTCTCCTTTGTGGAGGAATTTAGTGTCAGCACGTTTTTGGTAAAAACAAGTGGCAGAATTTTTTGCACAACAAAAATCCAGAGCACAGAATTAGCACTAAATTTCTGCGTAAAGAAGAATTTGATACCACTAATAGTTTCCGCCTTTCGCATACCACATTTTTGACTTCAGCTAAAGCAAGCATTACTACTTTTTTGTTTACCAAAATTACTGGCGACATTCTTTTCTGCAGCAGAAAATGAGCACTAAATAAGCACTAAATTATGGCATAGTGCCCATATCGATATAACAATATGGTAATTACAGCTTGTGGGACCTAGAAATCAATATTTCACTTTATAAAAATAACTGGGATAGTTGATTGCAATAAAAAATTGTAATAAAAATAAAAATTGGAAAAAATTCCGACATTAGGAATTGAGCACCTATTGTCCGGATACAAATTTGGAGAGCGTCTGCTTGATTTAACTGAGAGTTGAAAGACTATCGCATCGCAGTCCTTGTTAGGTATGGGAATTTTTTAAACGTAGTTTTTCTTGAGAATGACAGAAAAAGCATTTTATTACTTTAGCATGCTACAAATTTGCTAAGTGTCTAAATCTGGGAGAAGTATGAATTTGTTTTTTTTTTTATAAATTTAGTCACGTTGTAACCTTCCTATTGTTAAATTATTTTACCTGTAGTTCAACAAAACGACAGCCCTGCACAACCCAAATTGATAGAGGTAGGTAGTTTTTTCAAAAATCTAACATACCTATGATGCATAGGTAAGTACTAAATGAGTTTTTAAAGTTACTTTTTCATGTTTCAGTCCATCCCTCTCACAATATTTATGAAATGGATTATTATTTCTTGAAAATTTGAAATCCTTTTTTTAAAAGTATTGTTCGTCTGTCCTGAACAAGTTTAGTTGTTTGAGTTCCCGGCTGTTATGGTTTGACCCTCTTCAATGGCTTAAAAAACTGGAAACCTAAGGAAGGTGACACCGTTTATCGGGAAAAGTTCTTGTTTTAGTGAAAATGAGCGACGTAAAAGATACCAGGGTGTGAACTAAATTCGGAATAAGCCTGAGTGTCTTTTCTTTTCGATCGTTAAATTGGTCTCTGGCAACATTTCTGGTAATTTGGTCGACCTTTGATGTCAAGAGAGGGATCCGGTCACGGTCAGACATTCCGCGGTTTTTACGCATTCGCTTTCCATCTAGGTTATACGATTATCCATTTACAGAGGGCGTTCTGCGGAAGTGGCCAAAGCAATTTTCTAATCGACTGACTGCAAGTCTTTTTACCTTTGTAGATTTATTTCCAAATGAAAGATTCCTTTCAAAAACTGGTAACCTTATCGTCTCTACTTTCTAGGATTACTTTGGATGCTTTATATCTCCTCGTTATAAACGTGTCTAAACAAAAAGATATTTCTTATGAATAACAGAAATACATTGAGTAATCAAGAAAAAAAGATTAATAATTGGCATTTTTAAATTACTCATTTTAAATCTCCAGGCTCCATTCCAATTGGGCTCAAAGTCGTTCCTTATAAGGTTCATGTAAAAATCCTTTGCAATCAGCGTTTTCCCATATCACAACACGTACGAGTCTGAAATCTGGCCCAAATATTCGCCATGGCTTAAGGAAAGCTTACCTGTAAAAATTTTTATATTTTCCTTGCAGTTTTTTGAGATTTAAACGATGTGAAAAGTCTAAAAAAAGAATCTTTCATATAAAAACAGGTAACCTACATTGGTAAAAATTGTGGAAGCGACCATTTTATTACTATATGTATGATTTGTAATAATTGATTGAAATGAATAATATTCTTTACCGAATGATCATCCTGCTGAATAGGTAAAATTTATTTATTTATTTTACAAGTTTACTGAAATCAGGTAAGTTATGATTAACTTTCTCAATGAACGACGTGAAATGATTTCAGTTCTTCTTCTACATTCTATATTCTACTAGATGAATGTGAAAATTTCTCTCGTTCGTGGTCCCATCACAGTACTAAATTATAAAGTAAAATTGATGTATTTTTAGTTTAATTAAGTCCCTTAATATACGTAAGATGTGTTTCATTGATTTTCTGAATTTATTAAATGTTAGTAAGTTTTGACTTTTCTAATATACGTTAAATGCCTTTAAGTAATTTTTTTACTCTTTTACAATGTATTTTATTAGGCTAGTTTACCATTAACATAGAAATGCTAGTACCTGCAAATGTCATAATAAAGATTAAAAACCAAATTATTCAAATTTTACAATTAAAGTAATATTTTCAAAATTATATATATATTAATTCTACCTAGAATAAGTTTAAAACGTTATCATTAAATCAAGATATTTGAAATGGAATTTCATAATTAAAGAAAAATATGAAGTAAAATTTAATTAAATGTTTAAATGAAAATGAATCTTTAATACTATTTATAATGTCAACTGATTAATTAATTATTCTTCGTATCACTAAGTGCCTTTTTACCTCTTTGGCAGTTATTAATGGATATTCCTTCTCAGATTTTATGAGATGTTTGCAAAGCTCCATGAAGCGGATGATATTCTTAATATCTTCTTTCTGCTCCTATGTTTTCGGGATCGTATATATTTCTCTCCAGCAAGTCTCTACCTTGTTGCGCTTTGGATGTAGATCGTTGCCGCATGCGTTGGATAACTTGATAGTATGTGTCCTAGATGCTCGGGATGTGCATAACTCGCCCTGCAGCTATCATCGGGAATGTCTTGGCTCAAAATGTGGCGACGGTATGTTAAGGTGGAAATGACACCATCTTGACATGCCAAAATGAAACCCTCCGTGCCCGACTTCAGTCCGCGTGATTTAAGGAAAGCAAAAGTTAGCTCGCATGGCATTGACTGATCCTCCACATTCTCACCTTTGAATTTTAATGATTTTACCAATAACAGAAGTACCCCGATCTTTGCATAATTTTGGACCAGAATAAGAGTCAAATCGGAACCTGTATCAATCAACGGCCGCAAATCATTCAATAAAATTTTAACGATAGTATGAGGCTTACCGTTATCAGCCAAT
This sequence comes from Druon quercuslanigerum, assembly GCA_010014905.2. Taxonomy (NCBI): domain Eukaryota; kingdom Metazoa; phylum Arthropoda; class Insecta; order Hymenoptera; family Cynipidae; genus Druon; species Druon quercuslanigerum. The sequence goes on along the minus strand of JAAAKG020133581.1, from coordinate 7,828 downwards.
TTGACATTACAAACCGATTTCGATGAGTCCTTCGCTAAACTTTTCTTTTAGGAACATTCAAACGCAACAGGACTTTTGACTTCATTGGACAATCCGCGCTGATATGGTTCTTTTCGCCGCAGCCGTAGCAATGTTTCTCTGCCTTCCTTGGCTGTTTCCTTTGTATCTCTTTGCGAGGGCTGCGTCTTCTTAGTATTGTCATGCATCTGCTTGTTAGAGTGGCTTTTTATTTTCTCCTTCACTGTTTCATATCATGAAAATTTCACCTTTAATTCTTTTAAACTCGTGGCACCGTAGAGTATCTGTTTATTTACTTCTGGTCCTGAATTCCGCCACTGATATATTTTATCACCGCTGATGTTTCAATATTAGCAGGACCAGAAATCTCAAACATTTTGTAAAAGTATTCTTGGTATGTTTTATTCGAAGCTTTGCGTTTTGACCTAGCTTTTTTTGAATTTTATGGCTGTCCACTGATTGAGAAAATTCCGCTTTCAGCCCCTGTTTAAACTAAATACACGTTTTACTACTGTTTTCGAATTTTATAAATTACTTCGCTGGACCACTTAGAAGTCTCTTTGCATATATTACTTATTGAATATCTGACCAATTGCAAATTTTGTCCAATTCTTTAAACTTTTTCAGCCACTCTTTTACTTTTATGGAATTGTCGCCGCTGAAAGTAACCATTGTTTTCTGAACTTTCAACTTTACTTTCCTTTTCTTCTGCATTTTTATCTCCGTGCTCTTCTTCAATTGCAAGCATTGTTCTTAATCGAGTAACTTTGAGGTACAGATTCTTATCGTGACACTCGTGCTGCGCGTTCGATTCTTGAATGACATTTATAAACAGGTTTTGTTCAATATTTTTGTTGTTGTAACTTTGGTCTTTTTTCCACAAATTTATTTTTTTATTTTCAATGTTATTTTCCACGAATAAAAAAGGTACTTCTCCTATCACAAAGAGATTCTTAACTCAATTGAAGATCTTTTTTGGTATCACAATTTTTTTGAAATAATCTCGTTTCGCATTCTGCCTAGATTGACGAAAAATAGAAGTTTTGATTTTTAATTATTTTTGGTCAATCAAAATTTGAATGTTTGATTTTCAAAGAAAATCCAAAAATTGGTTATAATAATCTTGTAGGGCTTTAAAAAAGGAATGTTTTTCTTCTCCTAGCTTTTTTTCATATCGTGCGTTATTTGGATAAAAATTTCAATTTTCGATTGATTTTAAAAATTTTTGAAATATCGAAAAAGTCAGCAATGGTAAATGAACTAGTCCTTTCTTTAAGGATTTAAAAAAAGTTTGCCAAAGATCGACGGACAGTCGGACGGACGGGTGGACACACAGACAGATGCCATCGTAAAAACTTGATTTTTGGATTTAGGTGGTCTCGAAACGTGGAGATCCGCTAAAAAACTTTGTTGTCAAATTTCGGACAATTCTAAAACTTTCTCAATCATAAATGATGAGAATGTAAAAAATTCAAATATTTTGGTTGAAAGTTTCACTAGACTGTTAAAAAATAATGGACACTTTTATTGAAAAGTGTTGGTTTTTGTTTTAAAATTTATCTATTTTGGTTAAGAAATTTCAATGGAGGGTTCATCTATTTTTTGGTAAAAAATTGTCTTTCTTGTTTGAAAATAAACTTTTTTGTTAAACATTTCTCATTTTGTTATTTCTAATTACCTTGAAAAAAAAACACTGATTAAAGACACAATATTCATTTGAGCTTTTCCTTGCCTATTTTAAGAATGGGATAATTTTTTATTTAAGATTTCGTTACTAATACACTTCGTGTGACATAACTACATCATGTAAATTGTGAATGGCTTAACATTTTTAATAGGAACTATTTTTATTTTTTTTTACTGAAAATATTATCCTGAACAACAAATGAGATATCTGAATCCTTAAAATGCATGATTAACCGTATGCATAGTCGTCTATTGGTTTGAAACGCTCTATTCGAATAGCCGACTGGCCGCTTGTTGTCTGTCTTCATTCGTCCACTGAACGAACGTGAGCAGGTGGAGGTGTACAGCCAGCTATTCAGCGTCGATTAGCCGACTGGCTAGTTAGTCGGCTAATCGACTGGGTCGGCCGCTGGACTACGCTATATACAAAAACACACAAACATGCACATATGGGTGCTATAATCATATATCCGGATAAATTTCCGGCATTTTATGTGTAGAATTATAAGTTGAAATTATAAATAAATAAATGATAAATAAGTTGAAAAATTAGTCGATATGGCATTTTTTAATTTGAAACTTTGAAAACCCTTTTTACTAGAGTTTCGAGCATCATACCTACCCACGAATATTTCCAAAACTAGAACCTGCTATAAAAGTCCTTTTTAATGCAAACGACCGCATATTTAAATACGATTAATATACTTTTAAAAGAAGGGAAAACTAATGTTCATTAAATTTATATAAATTTTATTTAATGTCATTTGGGCGTTTTTTGAAGATTTAAAAGTTTCGTTTAAATATTGCCACGTTTTTAAACCTCACCTTTCTCAGATATTTTAATTCATGTTACATTTAATTCAAAAGTAGTCGTTTTTATAATTCTTTCATTTATTTTCACCTCTGTACGTTATGGCTTCGCTAAGTAAAATAAGATATAGTTCTTTCAATGTCCCTGTAACATTGAGACGAAAGATTTTTTATCTGTTAAGATTATTGGCATTCTGTTCAAGTATTATAAGATACATTCTTTTCAGTGTGGACATTTCAATTTTTTAACTTTTATGGATGGATACCAGAATTAGTACATAAGAATTTTGGAATAGTAACATTTGAGAAATGAGCAGGAATTCATACAGGAACTCACGTTTCACGACACATGATTTCAAATTCAAATCAGCAGTTGCACGCACTGAATTGTCAATTTTGGTAATCTGTTTGCAGGCGGAACTTCTATATATGATGGAAAAATCATATATTAGTTTTATTTGTTTTATACAAATAATGCGTAAAATAAAAAATATGAAAGCTATAATTAATTATATTCATAATTAAACACACTATTCTATACTATATATATATATATGCATGTAATTTAAAGAAGGGTTAAAAAACCACCTCATGGTTCCACTAGGAAGAACTTCCATCTACAAATGACACAAGCTCCCAATAGAACCGCGGTAAATCACACCTATGACCACGTTGCACTCCGTAATGGAAAGCATTATTTATTAAATTCCAAGTTTGAAAATAGTGTAGTTGCTTTCATATTAATAAATGTTTAGAATTTCAATATTTGATTTTGATTTTTCTTTGGATTAGGAAACTAGCTATATTGGTTCTATGAGAGTGATAAAATTTTTATTATACTGAGAACATCTTTTTTAATCTTTGCCATTTAACCATTGGACATAATATTTAACATTGTCTGATATTGCCCTTACACGACCCAATAGCATTTGTCTATTTAATCAAGTTTTTTTCTTGACTGGTTAAACAGACGTAAGCAAGTGAGATACTATTATTTTGTATAAGTTATTGATAATTAGTAAGTCAGGAAAAACTGATTTATTTTAGAATGTAAGTATGTACCTATAGAAACAGCACGGCACTTGAAGAAATATATTGTCTCATCAATTATATTATCACGCTGCTCACACTGCTTTTAAATTAAAAGCAATTTTACAACAGTTACCTCAAATGGAAGATTTCTCTGCCAGGTTTTAAATTATAATTTCATAATTTGTTTAATTTTTAAACCGAGCTTCTCAAGATAAAATTATCTCAATTTCAAAACTGTCAATTTGTTTCATGTCCCGTGGGATATAACTTACCCTGATAATTATTTACAGAGGTTTAACGGCGATGAAAATTTAAGCCTTTATTTCCTATAGAAAAGAATTTAGGTAATTTATCAATATTACAAGCTGATATTTCAATAATTTTATTAATTTTTGTACTGCAAATATGTTATTACACAGGGATAGTAAAGAAAATTTGTACAGTACATCTGGATACTCCAAGATTTTAGCCATTCATCCTAAAGGTCTAGACGTCTAGCTACAGATACAAAGAGATAAAAATCTTTATTTCAATTTTTATATTAAATTTCAATTTTCCATTTTTTTTAAATTAAATAAACTAATAATATTTTAAAGTTAACTTTAAAAGAGGGAGAAAGAGATCATTTTTCTTCAATCTTTTTATAAGCTTTCATATTAGGTTTGTTTTCTCTAAATTTACATCAGTGGAATTTCACTGAGAATCGAGAAGTAGTGTCACATTTTTCAAGATTCTAATTAATAAAAAACACGACCCTGTATTTGTCTATGTAAATGGATTTAAAACACGTGTAATTGATTTAAAATATACTAATACTCCTATCGAAAAACCAAATATTTAAAAAAAATTTCCCTCAGCAATATTTCAAGGTGTTTTTTTAATCCGGCAACAAAAATTTTGCACACGATTCATGGTGCGACAGAACCAAATTCAATCTAAAGGTTTTTGCATATGTGATTTTCCTTAAGATTATAGTTGTCTGCCATCTCAAGAACATTTTAAGACCAAAAGCAAAAAGTCGCGGAAAATGTATTAACTTATAAAATGTGATTCAAGGTGAATTTGATTTATTTGAAGGAACGATATTCACTATTTTCTTATGATTTCGCGTTTACAAATAATTGAACTGCTATAATTTTAATAAAAACTGCCCTACCGACATATCTTGATTGCCTTCAATTGATAAAGAAGATATTTAATTTTCATGCGATGTTCAATTGTTATTGTTGTTCTAATGAAAGTCTGTCAATAAAACTGATTTTTTATTCTAAAATTAATATAAATCTAGCAAAAAAGAAGTAACGCATGATGAAAATCGTGAGAAGGTCTGTTTCTTTTGTTTCAAAAAGTAAAGTCGATGCAACAATAATAAATTTGTGAAGATATTTTCAAAAGGAAAAGTTCAAGATATGATAAAAACTATCTTCGAATATACTTCTTCCGACGAACGATTGCCAAATGTTGTTTGTAGTGTATGTTTAAGAAATTTATACCGGCTAAAGAAAGCTGGGTCTCTGTAGCCAGAATTGATAAAAAATCTGCAGTTTTGAATTGAGTCTTTATCGTTTTTGGTCTCAAAACGTTCGTGGGACGTCGGACAAGTATAATCAATAGGAAAATCCCATATGGAAAGACCTTTTAATTGAAGTTGGTTCAGACGCACCGTCAATTACATTGTTATAAAACGTTGTGCAGTTATTATAATTAGAAATCTTAGACAGAAAATAAGTTTAATTAGATGAGCAGTTTTCGGATTAACTTATTTTGAGGTATTTTTTAAATATGTCGAAATATTATTTATATAATCAAATACAATTTTAATAGCGTCTTACCATGTGTTAATTATTTCAAGAAAAAAATATATAATCAAGCCTTATACACTGGGATCTGGAAGTAGTCACTTTAGATTTACTAATTCCTAGAAATTATAGCCCGCAATTTCTAGACGAGAGAGGAGCCCGCGGGGTCGTGAGAGGCTTGTTCAATCGTGTGTGAAAAACCATCAGCGTAACGACAAAAGTGACAGTGCGCGACATTTGGTGGCCCTGGAAATAGCTTTAAGGTCAACTGCAGGCTATTCCGGAAACCGTTATTCAATCCAGATTCCAGTGTACAAACAGAAGGTAACATTACGAACCAACTTTTTAGAACTCTTACTAGTCAATAACTAATGAACTAATTTTTTTGTCAAATGCACGTTGAGTCTTGGTCACACGCGGATCTAGCTACAAATTTTCAATTAGACTTTCTATCTGTCTCGAATGTTTGGGACCGGTATTTTCGTTAGATGAGATCTTTCACATTAAAAATCTTGATCTTCTTGCGCTTTACCCTCATATCTGATTGGTAAAGTAATTCGACTCTATTCAAAAAATTTAATGTCAAAATTTGAAAGCTTAGGAAAAAATAGCAAAGGACATTCAGATATTATTAAACTAATTTTATGTACTAAGCGTAGAGACGTTTCTGGTAATTTACAAGTTTTGTTCAGAAAAAGTTAAAAATGTTTAGAAGTCTGCAGAGCCATGTAAGTGTTGCCATATAAAACAATGTTTATTAATTTTGTGTTTTTATAAAAATGTTAGTACTTTATAGAATCAAAACAAAATTATTAAGTAGGTAATCCTTGATTAAACATTTTTTTTAAAGACAGAAATGGGGTCAAAGCAAGAAGGGGAAGTCACAATAGGCGACTGTGCGATAGGCGGGAGGATATTGTAACTAAAAGCTCAATAGAAAATCTAATATTATCTCTTAACTTAGGTCGGCAATATCTCCAAGTGCTTTTCGACCCTGGCAAAACATAATTTTTCAAACAAGAACGTTTGTTTTTTAATTATACAACATTTATTTAGCTAGCACGGAAGACTATTAAACGTTAATTACTGAAATATACACTCAGCGAAATTTCGGCTTGTCCTGAAAGAATGGTTCTTAATACAAATGGATTAAATATGTTCACAACAAACATTATCCTTTTATAATAAACTTCACCTTATCTTGCAGCCAAGTAATTCGAATTGCGTAAAACAGATATTCAATTGGATCACAGGAAAAGGCAGGAGGACGATACTTATATTTAAAAAGAACCCTTCTTCTGAGTGTAAAGTATTCTGAAGTTTCTAGTTTAAAAATAAAATTTAAATTCTAATAGAAATTTAGTTTAAACATTGTTCTTAACCCCTCCAAGTTCCTTGTTTGTATTTGCCAAACTATAAATGTGCACCTTCCTTGTCTCAATGTCACATTTCAGTTTCAAAATGCACTTGATTGTTTTTAAATCTTAAAACCTTTGTATAAAAAAATTTAATATAGTAAATCTTCCTGTGTTAAGGTATTATTTATGTTAAATGCAGTTTAACCGGAAATCTACTTTCTAAATCTAATTTCTCGACTATTGCGAGTTGTTGGAAATAATTTAGTTATTGCAACGGTCGAAAAACACCTAAAGGTATTTCAATAAGATATCTGACAATGTTCTTGAAATTCTTTCAATACTGAAAATTTTATTTATAATAAGTCAACAATGTTTAAAGACTTTTAGTTTATTTTAAATTAATGACGTAAATTAATGAATTTAATTTTAGTAAGGTAATTATCATCACATTTCCTTGTTCAATTTGTAAGTTTAATTTATTTTTTTATTTTCAAATCGATGATATTTTCGCTTTACTGTAGCGGAAATTATATTTTCGAGCTTCTCGATTTTCCATGGTGACGGAAACGTTCAATTAGACCCGCCGTAAATCAGATTTGAATTCGAATGGATACATGAGATATTGATGAGGACGCGCTTGGTAATCGGACGCTGAGGCCGCTAAGGTTGACAATCCCATTTACAATTTGAGGTTGTACGGGAAATCCACTGTAGAGTTATACTTACTTCAGGGCTGGAGGAATGAATTTTTCCCAGGTATGTCTTTTTTTAATTATTTAAGAGTTGGTCTGTCGTACATTTTTTCTTGGAAGGGAAAATGGAAAGGGGAAATTACGGAATGTCCCTGATAAACTTCACCCCGTACCCTGGCCGAAGTTGCTATGTGTCCCTGATGACCTCAGCCCCTAGCCTAGTCGACTTTACGCCGTCCCTTAGCCAACCTTATCCTAGTATACCCTCATTGCTTTACCTCGTACCCGACTTTGAATATTTTGCTTCCATCGAATCAACATTATATGTAATTAAAATATTTGTCATAAGGACAAACGCACCCGATCCCAGCGAAATCGCGGTAAAATTTCAGCCATAACCACGTCTCACTACCATGAGATAGGTGGTTACAGT
>JAAAKG020133580.1:0-14127 GCA_010014905.2 Druon quercuslanigerum | reverse complement strand
ATATTGTCCACTTACCATAATACAATTTTGTTTCCCAACAGCCCACAAATTAACTTTTTTGTCATCTCCACCAGTGACCAAAACACGTCCCGATTTGTGACCCAATGCGAGACAGTTGACATTGGAAGTGTGTGCCACAAAGTCCTCTGCAAAATGAACACATTGCGAAATTCAAACACACAAGAAATCAAACTTTTTTATGTACAGTTTTTCTCATTTGAAGGTATCTGTCAGCAGGTATTTTAGTAAACTTTTGTGACAAGGGCTGAAGGAAAATTTACAGAAATATTGCGAAAAGAGGTTTCACATGGAACAAAGAATACATAAATGCATTTTGGAGTACTTACGGAGTTTCCAGGATCTTCTCGTAGACGAAGCCATTCTGGGCTCATCCAGTTCCGTCGCGAAGGACTTATTTGGCAGTAACAACAATTCGAGTCCGTCTGCAGATGTACGATTTTTTCTTGGCTGACTTTATATACGACATTTCTAGTTTTCCAGATTTCACACGGACGTTCGTCTTTCAGTAACATACCATTTTCCAAAGTGAGCGAACAATGGCTTTGTTTTTTCACGATAAATCCTTAAAAAATGATGTCCCGCATGCCCACCAGTTTTGTGACTCTTTCGCTTTCCGTATTTTATGACTTGAAGTGGGCTTGCAACTGACTTGTCCGTGTGTGGCAATGTGTGGGGGCAGTTCTGTGTGAAGTTGAGAAATAGTGCGTGCTTCGAGACATCGAACTCCAAAACACCTCACGAGCAATCGCAATCTCGAAAGTCACGTGACCTTAACAACAAAAGTCAGCTGTTCACAATATAAATAGTATAAAAAAATTATAAAAGAGGCATCAAGTATACCTACATGTCATGATGTAAAATTAAAACGCTTGTGTGGACTTACAATTTCGGTCGTTTCAGAGTAAACTATTTAAACTATTGAAATTTTAGTGTTATACTGTTGATCCCCTTATAAAAAAATGTTTAATTTTACACCATTATAATTCTCGTTTTTCAGTGTAAAATTATCGTAGAAACAAATTTAGAAAATCTTTATTCCTGGTAAATAATAAATTCAATGATTTTTAAAAGAGATTTACTCCAAATTTCCCGATCCCTAATCGGGTCGAAAGTGTCTCTACGAATGCATTTTGGGGTTAGGTCGCCCAGCCGCTCGTGCTGCACTTATAAACAAGGACAGTCGCCTGAACCTCGGGTTCGAGAATATTTTTATTTCATCGATCATCAAGGAATGGTATTACTTTTAAAGTCTATTGTTTCATTAAACTATAATAATTATCTGTCAAGTGGATAAGGCACTACTTTACCTGGCGTTGAATTTCTTGACTTCTAAAGAGATTTGATATTCTATAGGGCCGATAGGGTGAGATACGAAAATATGAAGTTAGACTTTGATTAGTACTATTTCAAATGATTGTGAAGTTTCGGGTTTAAAATGTTGCCAAAATGATCTCTAGACTTTCGACTTTTAATCTTCCCCTTCTTAAATTTAAAAAATAACTTGCCTACAAAAATGTTTGTAATTTTCTTTGGTAGTGACAAAAACCACTAAAATTTTTATTTTACAAGATTGTACCTCCGTAACTATAAATTAAACATCCACTGATTCTCATAATGTATATTTGAGTTCAAATTTTTCTTATTAATAAAAAATATATTAATGAAGATAAAATGAGAAAAATTTCAATTTGGAATGGAGGTTCAGTGATATTGAAAACTTACCTATTTTAAATGTTATTTTCTAAATATTATCTACTCACGTTTTCATTTAAAAAATGAGGTTCATTTATCTTTCCAATTAACCTCGAACTTTTGACAGATTTTCAAATTTCACAATGAAAGAGAAAACCAAGAACAGAAATCATACTTGACCCTTAGTCTGATTTTTAATAACCCTGTCGTAATTTATCATCGAAAATAATAAAAATGGACATTCAACGAAAAAATAGTATCTTCCTTTATACATTAAAAAATTTAAATTATGTATGATAAATCCTAATCAGAAGACAGATGATAAAATTACGAATTGTAGTTTTCTAAAAGTATCTCCGTTTCATTAAAAAGTCTTCCATACAAATAAGAAATATATTCATTATGCTGTAGGTAAAAAAGTTAATAAATAATTTGTTTTTCATAAAAAATTTTCACTTTATTACACTTACCCCTGTCGACCCTAATGGTTTAAAGATTTGGTTCTCATATGTGTGTTCATTTTGATTTATTTGTATTCAATACTTAAATAAATATTTGTATTGTCTTATTATTTTTTACTGAACATTTACATTAGTATTTTCGAAAATTGAAAAACCAAAGGAGCTCTAATGCTTTCAGAATTAGAAGTTATTTAAAAAAATTTTAAAGGTAAACACATTTTTAATGTAATATTTTTATAATTTTCAGTTATTTCTCGACGACACAAAAATAAAAAATTTCACATCATGTTTTAAAGGTAATTGATTTAATAGAGTATTTTTTGCTATTTGAGCCGATTGTAACAGTATATAATTTTATAATGTAACAAGGAATGATATTTTAGTTTTTAATATAATTTTAATATCATTTCTGTTCTGCAGTTCATTTATTAAATCGTTTCGTATAAATATATGAAAAGTTCTTCAAGAATCATATACCATTATATCTACTTAATTATATAAACACACATCCTTATAGTGGAACTATGGATATAACTTTTATATAGACTTATTTAAGATTATTAATTTCCTTCTACTACTCCATGCATACTTTTAAGTAATTGTAGAAGATGATCCAAATAGTTTTATTTTGTAAATTCATCCTCCGTGTAATCATTTTTAAACATTTTTTGTATTTTAAATTCGAAAAGCACAGTATGCTAATAAATATTATCTAATATAAAAACTTAAAATATTATCAGATTTTTTTCAAAACTAAGAAATGTGTAGAGGTGGTCCTTCAAAATAAAACAGAAATAAATCACCTTCAAAGTTTTAAGGAGTAAAGTGGCTTTATTATATTATTCCTTTCTTATGGTTCAATATCAATTAACACAGAACGCGTGTAAAATTCATAAATATTATTTAGTGCTGTTTGAAGATTAAATACTTTAAATCTGTGTAAAAAGATTATATGTTTTTATTTAGATATGTATCTTAAATCGGTTGAATGTGTGTACATGCAGTGCATGAAACCAGATAAAAATATCAGTTTTAAATAACCGAAAAAAACGCAACATTTTAAAATATATTTGTGTCCTTGCTGAGAATTGCAATTACTTTAACTTGTTTACTTATACTTTATAAGGATCTAACCCTAATGTTATTTGAATTATAACTTTACGAAAAGTGTGTGAATATTTCAGATAAAAAATTTCTGGTATTCTTCTATCGAAGGCTTCGGCTGAACGACACTGGACGTTATTTGGAAGATTTTCCATTTGTTTCATTATGTGGTCGTGAACGGAATTTCGTAAGATGCGACGACCTCCCAATAGTTTTCACACATGTGATAAAGAAAACTAACCCGGAAACTCGATCGATGGAAGACCTTTTCAGCTACGGTCATGCCGGTGACTTACTAACAGTAAATAACTGAATACTTTTATGATTCAAAATGACTGTACATATGTTTTATGAATTGACACTGCTATAATTTTATGATTAATCTGAATTTATTTTCCAGGTTCCTTTCGAGCCGGGAAAGATTTTCATGAACACCGAAACTGGCAGAGTTTACCATCCAGGCCCAACTGGTCTAGGAGGAATTGGCCTTGTTAAATCTAGCCTAGCGATAGAATTTAGCCCTCTGTTCTCTTTTGAACATGGAGAAGAACACGGACCGTCCCAATTCTTATGGCGCGATAAGAAATACGATCTCGATACCGAGTGGTATAAAGACAAGACGCTGAAACTCTTCTATAAATTGTGATATCACTCTTTCCACTAGAGAGTTAGGACAGATTTAATCTATTTTTGTACAGTTGTTGATATAGCCATAGTACGTTATTTAATAAAATTGGTGGAAATAATTTTCAGATTTTTATGTATTAATTTATATCAAAACAAAACACAATGATATTCAATTTCTTTTTAATTTTCTAGTTACATTAGTGTATATCAATTTCAAAAATCCTTGCTGTCTTGTCATCGGAAGTCGTCAAAACTTTCCTGCCACTTCTGAAAAACGATTTTCATTAAAATACTGATTTCATTGACCAACAAAAATGTTCTACATCATTAAATGCGACATATAATTTCTGACATATTTTTTAACCCCAAACCCGAATATACCCTCTGTTTCCATCAGGTGTAGTTTGACACTTCATGAATTTCACCACGTTATTTTGATGGTTTTTTTGTTGCCTATTTCAAATGTCACTTCGCTTTTACAATGGGTTCAACGTTTCTTCTTTTAATATAAAAACATTGAATGTGCTCTACTTCAGTTAATATAAGATTACTGTAAAGGTTGAAAAACAAGTCATCGGGCCATTTTTGTAGTTAGAACTTGGAAAAACCACTTTTCGAGAAAAAATCATCTTTTGGCGAGTTCTGTAAGCGTAATATTTTTTCTTCGAATATGAAATACATCCACTTCCCGTTGCTTTCAGGACATGATTATTAGGGCGGAGTGAAAATGATTAAATTAGTCGAATCGTTTGAGCTGAGCGAAAAATATTTGTGGGTTGGCATCCGAAAAATTAAAAAAAAAATTTGAAAATGGGTTAATATTTTCTGTTCCTGTTTCTGATTTGCAAATTCCAAAACATTTCCTCATTACTTCAAAAATGATGGCAAATTTTTTTAATGTACAGTTTTTGCTAGTGAATAATAATAAAAAATTCTAAATTAAAATATTTTTTTGCTCGATTTAGAAGTTTGTGGAAATTGCCAAAAAAGACGTTTTTTTGGATTGAGTCCTATGCGCACCGTTATTGTGTCGAAGTCCAGAACCTCGACCTCAACACGGGGGACGAGTTCGCGTACATTTTCCCTGTCTCCAACCGTCACCTTGCTGGCAGCGGACAGCTTTGTTCTGCCGTCTGCTGCAGGACCTAGCTCCACCAAGACCTCTCCACCTCTGATCTCCCTGATGCCCCTGTTCTTCACTCCAGGGCGTCAGGCTTCACTTTTTGCTTGAGGTCTCTAAGGACCTCAGCATAGGTGAGACCCTCCGCCGGTTTGATGAGAACCGCGTCGGGTCTAGATCGCCTCTGCTTCGTTTTCCTCTCTCTTGCTTTTGGTGCAGGTGTAGGCACCCCTCCCTCAACCTTTTTGGGAATTGAGGTTGTCGCTTTTCCAGCTCGGGTCCTCAGCTTCGTCCTTGACCTTGAGGAACTTGCCTCGACGGGACTCAGAGTGGTCTCCCTCTCTTGCTTCCCAGGATGGAGAGTAGGAGTTCCCACGGTCTCTTCCGTCGGGGTCTCACATTGGCTTGTGTTTCTCTTGGCCTTCTGTTTTCGGGCCATTGCCCTCCTTCTCGCAGTTCTCCCAAAGTTCTCGATAAGATCCTTATGAAGTCCTTCAGTCGTTACAGAGTTATCTCGAAGTTGGTGCAAGATACTCTCCGCCTTCTTTAGTCTCTCCCTTATTGTGAGCCAAATGTTTTTTTTCTCACTACTAAATTCCACCATTGCTTCTATGGTGCCTCCCAACTCTTCTGAGAGATGGTATGTCTCTGAGAGTTTGACATCCGTTTCAGCAATGTCCACCTTATTAACCGACAGTTCTCTCCTGTCCACCTCCAAGGTAACGTCCAAAGGACCTCCCAACTCCTCACACACGCTCCTGTCAGAGTTTAGTTGTTTTTCCTCCATCTTTTTCCCACGAGTAGCTACGGAAGCATAGATCCACCCCCGTAGAGCCCCAAATGCGAGGGTCGGGTCTAGATACTCTTGCAGGCGATCTGGTATTCTAGAGAGACCGTTTGAGACACCACTCCCTGTTGCCACTCAGTCCTAGGCAATGTTGTTCACACCTTGTCTTAGGGTTCTAAGTGTGTTTAGTCCGCGAGGCGTATTTCATTTCCGCTTACCCTCTGTTTCCAGCGAGCATTCCCGTATCCGCCACCTGGGGACGCGCCAAGTAGGGGCATCACCTCCCTTCCACTACAGACCACTGCTGTGGTCCTAGTATGATCCTCCACTCAAACCCGATAATAATAATTTTGAACAAAACTAAGAAAATCTCAAATATAACAAGGAATGATACAAGGGAAACTAATATATCACTTTTTCAAAATTATATTAAATAATATAATATATTATTATTCTGGTGATTTTTTATGCGGGCGCGCACATACTAAGTTAAATAGATCACATTCAATTTTTGGTGATTTTTTCATTTTCTAAATAGTTTTTTTAGATTGTTTCAAGAACTGCTGGAGCGATTTTGAAAAAGAGGTAATATTTGAAATCTGCAATAAAATACGCATTAAAATCACTTGAACTCTCCAAAAATTTTCATATTAATCCCTGATATTTTTTTTATTGACAAATGAAGTAGTAGATACGTTCTATTAAACTACGCCGGATTGTAAGAAAGAGAGACCAGGTTCTTGTTTAGTGTTAAAAAGTAATTCGGAAATGATATGTCGCAGTCAACAAGATTATACGTCATTTTTGTTGATCAATTTGACTTTATAATTTCCAATGTTTCTACCTATAACAAAATATATTTCATACCTTGACACAGATAAATCCAACAAATCTGCAGAATGACTGACAAAAAGTCTTAGACAAACACCTGATCTTCCATCGAAACATCTTAGAACACCGTCTAAACTTGCAGCCAACAGTATTGTGGTTCCTTCTTTCCACATTAATTTGTTTATTCCGTCTTCCAGCTCGATTTTATGCCTGACGGTTTGCTTCGCAACATCCCAAATGAAAATTTTTCCATTCAAAGTGCCAGTAGCGGCTATTTGATATTCAGGATCTTTATGCCAAGCTACTGTCTCTACATAATTGCCTGTTTTAACTTCTTCCATTGCACTTTCATCTTCAACATTTTTTGAATCCGTTATTTCTCCAAGATCTTGAAGTACGGATAATACCTACGAATTAACAAATTATTAAACCAAGGTTTATAGTGATTCTTAAGAACGAAATTCAAGGTTTATTCATGGTTGCTCATGTCAAAAAAAAAAATTTTACGGTTCACCTTTTTTGTGCATCAAATAATGAAATGATCGTTTGTTATACATGAAAAAATGAGCCATTGCATTCATTATCGGCAAACACTTTTAATTGAAGCAGAACCACAAATAAACAAATTCTTTTTGTTTGCAAACATAAATTGTCGCACGAGAATTGAGAAAATAAAATTGAAAGTTTTAATGACACAAATTTTGATTTAATTGATAATTTGATATAGCATAAGTCAACCAGTTATCTTGGAAATATTTAAAGTATATTTTAAAAGTAATCATATATAATTATCTGTACCCTTGTATTTTAATAAGTACCTGAGTATTACAAATTATTAAGAAATGAATTACTGTTGAGAAATATTAAAAACACTACTTAGAAGATTATATTAGAATTCGACCATATTTTTTAAATTGTCACTTGACCTCCACTGATGTCTAGCCTCAGAATGAAATTTGGGAGTGGCCAACAAATTTTAGATGATTTGAAAAATTATTTATGAAAAATTAATAAATAAATAAAAAAAATTATGAAAAATATATTTGAATATAATTTTTCATGTATCTCCCTAATAGCACGGAACGTTCTGCGGAAAGTTCCCGGACGGTGCAAAATATCTGCCACTTGGGAACGTTTTCAGTACCCCCTTAAAAATCCGTTTAAGGTAATAAGGGACCGTACTTAAATTACGTAACAGTTCGGGGGCTAGGGGGGATTCGATATATTTTGTTACAGTAGGGAGTGGAGGATAATTACGTACACTCATGTACGTAACTTTTTGCAAATTCTTAAAACTTTTTTTTATTTCGTCTTTTTGGTATAAAAATTTAAGTCTTTTCGCTGAACGATAACCTTTTACTTAAAATTCATATTTTGTTGCTGATAAGTCAATGAACTCTTATTTGGATAAAAACTTTTTTTCCCGAAAATTTGTCTTTTTGATTAAAAGTTCATCTTTTTTAGTAGAAATATTGATTTTTTTAAATAAAAATTCAACTGTTTCGTTGAAAATTTAAATTTTTCCCATAAAATTGACGTTTTGCTCAAAATTCGTAATTTTGTATTGAACAGTCAATTGAAATATTTTTGAAGGAAAATTCAACTCTTTTTTGAAAACCTATCTTTTTAATTTAAAAATTCACCTGTTTTAGTAAAATTTTCATTTTTCTTCGACAAAAATGTAACTGTTTGGTTGAAAGTTTAAGAATCTGGTTAAAAAGTCATGCTTTTTGGTTCAAAATTCGGTTATTTAGCAGAGTAACTTGTTGTTCACATTGCTTATTCTGGTGTGGAAAGTGAACTGAAATCTTATTTAGATGAAAATTTAAAAAAATTTTAAAAGGTTTTTTCCCTTTAAATTTGTTTGTTTTAGAAGAAATTTCATATTTCTTAAATAAAAATGCAAAGTTAACTTTTTTTTTGAAAGCTTGTCTTTTTTATTTTTAAATTCATCTGCTTTAGCAGAAATGTCATCTTTCGCGAATTAAAATGCAACTGTTTGTTTGAAAATTCAACAATCTTGTTGAAATCATACTTCTTGGTTAAAAACTCTGCTGTTTTGTTGAAAATCAACTATTTCATAAAAAATGTACTTTTTGTTTAAATTTAATATTTTGGCGTTGAAAAGAGAACTGAAATTCTTTCTGGATGAAAATTCCATTATTTTTTTAAAACTTTGCTTTATTTAAATTGAATATTCTTGTTTAAGAGAAATTTCATCTTGCTTGAATACAAATTCTAGTTTTTTTTTAAATTTAACTATTTCGTGGAAAATTTGCTTTTTGTTCGAAATTTATATTTTGGGATTGAAAAATGAACTGAAATCTTTTCTAGATAAATTCTCGACTTTAAAAAAAAATTCGTTTATTTAATAAAAAATTTCTCTGTTTCAGTACAAATTTATTCTTTCTTGAATAAAAATGCAACTATTTGGTGCATAATTCAACTTTTTGTTAAAAATTAATCCTTTTTGGTTGAAAACATTCATCCTTTTGGATTGAAAATTACATTTTTTTTCGTAGAAACTTATTTCTACATTCTCATCATAGAAGGTATTAGGTTTGTGTAAAATTTGCCCCCCCCCTCCGTTTTTGTCAAATGTCCGCGTTTTGAGACCCATCGAATCCGAAAAACAGGTTTTTACGAATGTGTCTTCCTGTGTGTCTGAAGATTTTTAGTTTGTTAGCACGATAACTTTCGAAAGAATTGCCAGATTGGATTAGCATTTGGTTTTGAGACCGCCTTTTTCAATATTAAAAAATTCTCTGCACAATTATTTATAGTACTCAAAAAGATAAACAATTCCTCCTGATGACTTTTTTTGGTAAAAACAAAATTACCAAAGTTATAGGATTAACAAAATTCCAAAAAACACACCAAAATGAACATTATAAGCCAAATAACGCACGACATGAAAAAGTCAAGAAAAAAAAATGTTGCTCTTTGAATACCGTACAAGATTATCATAACCACTTTTTGAATTTTGTTGAAATAACCAAAACTCAAATTTTGACAGAATACAAAAATAATGGAAAATCAAAAATTAAATTTTGCGGTTAAACTGTGCAAAATAGGTGAAAAGGTGTATGACAAAAATTGTGCATTTTAAAAAGATCTACGAATTTGTTACGAATCACTTTTTGATAGGATGCGTAGTTCTTGTTTTGATCGTGAAAAACAGCGTTAAAAGTAAAAAAAATCTGCCTGCTGCGTGGGCATATTCTCATCACAAATTTTGTCTATTAATTTCTTTTTCGTCAAAACATTTTTTATGATAAATTAAGTTATTTTTACATTCTCATCAGAGAAGGTATTAAATTTTAGTAAAATTTGACCACCGCAGTTTTTGTCAAATGTCCACGTTTTGAGACCCCCTGAATTCCTGATCATATAACTCCCATCTAAGGCAATGCTGCTTAAGGTTGGTTTAACGTTTAAATCGTCAAAATAAAATTGAAAATGAGCAAATTCAGTTTTTTTCAATCGGCAGTAGTTCAAATAAAATGTTTAATAGCAAAATTTTTTTAAAGAATGCGCATTTTTTAAACGATACAATAAAACTACGTCTGTTTTAATATCAATGCATGCTAATAATTGTAAAAATGAACACTTATGGACATGATATCCAATTTGAGGGACAAATTCGAGTGCGAAGCACGAGAAACAGGGTGGACGCGCTGGGGCTTACCAAAAAGTATACAACCCCTCTTAAACTCTAACGCTATTATTATGGGCATGTGTGTCGGGTTGTATACTTTTTGGTAAGCCTCAGCGTGTCCACCCTGTATAAAGACCGAGCGCGGAGCGCGAGGAACACGCATTATCGAGCGTGAAGCGCGAAAACCAACAGTCGCGCGCCTTAGGCGTCCTCCAACTTGCTAGCAAAGCGAATCCTTTTTGGATACATTAAAAAATTTTTTTAATTTTTTATAAAAGTTCATCGGTTTTAAGATGAATTTCATCTTTTTGGGATAAAAACGCAATAATCTCGTAGGGAATTTACCAATTCCGTTAAAAAGTCATACTTTTTGGTTACAAATTCGTGTTTTTGAATTGAAAATTCAATTTTTTTCGTAGAAACTTTTTTTTAAATTCATATTTTGATCGTGAAAAGTCAACTGAAATCTTTTTTAACAGAAAACTCAACACTTTTTAAAAAATTTATCTTTCTTATTTAAAATATGATCTGTTTTAGTAGAAATTACTTTTTTTTTTTATGAAAATGAAATTTCTTGGTAAAAATGATTCTTTTTATTCAACTTTTTTTGAAAGATTTGGTTCAATCACTTTGTTAAAAACTCTTTTTTTTAAGGTTTATATTTTTTGATGAAAATTCATCTCTTTGCTTTTAAAGTTTCTTTGGTTTAAAATTAATTTTTTTATCTGAAAATGTAACTTTTCCATTTTCTTAATATTGATCTATTTTAGTCTAAATTCTACTTTTTTGGTAAAAAAAATTATTTTCTTTATTTGAAATTTCATTGTTTTTAAATAAAAACGCGTGGAAAATAAATTTTAGCTGAAGAGATATTTTTTGTTTGAAAATTCAATTATTGTAGACAAAACTCGTCTTTTGGCTTGTAGGTTTAATAATGTAGATAAACTTTAATTTCTTTGAGTGTAAAATTTTTATTTCTTGAAAATCCGTCTTTTTGGTTTAAAATTCTTTTTTTTTAATAAATTTCATCTTATTTATTGAAATACAAACTATGAAACTTTTTTATTGTAAATTTATCTTTTTAGGTTGAATATTCAACTGTTATGTTCGAAATTTAATAATTTTGTTGAAAATTTAAGTATTTTTTTAAAAAGCCATCTTTTATAGCAGAAAGTACATTTTTTGTTTAAAATAAATTAATAAATTTGAAGATTATAAGTTTCTATCTGAAATACTGTTTTAATCCGTTAATAAGATATTTTAAAATGCTATCGTTTGAGTGTTAATGATCAAGGAAGATGAAAAATTAATGAAGGAAAAATCAGGGAATTTTAAAAATGAAGTTCTCGGACACCCTGCTTAATTCTATTAGTAATAACTAGCAAACAATTTTTGGAAACTAAAAACTTAGTACAGTAAGAGGGTGGGGGTAAGAAATATTTTTTACGATTTATTGCAGGGGGAGGAAGGGTCTTAGGGAGGGCCTATAATCCGTTACGTAATTTAAGTACGGCTCCTATTATAATTCTCAAACTTGATTAAGATCGACATTTTTAACTAATAATTTTTACGATTTGTAAGTTAAGTAGCACAAAAAATCTATTAGTACTATAATTCTTTAACATGTTTTAAGTATGAAAATACTATTTACTCAAAAACTTCAAAGAATTGAGTTAGTGTACTCACTCGCGGGAGGAAGTGTTATTTAAAAAGTATATTTTTTTCTATTGTAAGCGGAGAAGAAATTAAAAACTTATAAAATTATTCGCATTATTAAAGACTGCTTATGGCAGTCTATAAAATAATTTTGTTTTCATCCAGTTAAAAAGAAATAGCTTCGATAAAAACCGCCGACTTTTGAATGGTAGTTTATGACAACTGATGTTAACGCGCCACGCGATAATAAAACATAGCGATATGGGAGCATTGATAGTAAAGCATTGATATACGTGATTAGACATACAGTTTTGTGTGACTGATATATAATATAAAATTGAACAATTATGAACGTGGATGCATATTAAATTAATAAACTAAATGCAATTCACTGTAGTCCGCAATGACTCAATGACATACAAAAAATTAAATTTCACGTTTTTTTCAAAGCTTACCTTGCCAGTTTGTGATGAACTAATTATTGTTTTGCCATCCAGACCAGCAGACAATATTAAATTATTATCAACGTAACAATCTAGTGCAAGTACAGCTTCGGTGTGTCCAAAATCTTTCATGATAGTAAACATAACTGAGTTCGATTTTAAATCCCATATACGTATGCTCCCATCTTCATAACCGACTGCAAGTCTTACACCTGTTATAAATTAGATTTTTGTTATTTAGAAGATTTCTAAAAATTGTTAGTAAGAATCCTCACGGTTATTCATTGTGCTAAAAGAAGCAAATAAATTCGAATTTGTATGTTTCATCTTATTACTATTGCACAATACCGTCTGGCAATAATGCAGCCGTCTCAACGCGTTCTCCACTGCCAGGCAAAATTTTACAATCTCCACTTGGAACTTTCCACATGTAGATTTCTCCTGTAACTGATCCGGCAAAAAGAACATTCGCTGCTGAATGCCACTGCATCCACTAGCATCAAAAATATTTTGACTCGTAAAATATTACTTTCAAAGAGCTTTTAAAATGGGTCTGAAAAAAGTGTATCCTTACAGTCATATCATTCATTTCGTAATTCCACACAACACTTTTGTCGCTCAATTTCCACAATTGTATAAAACCGCCCATGTCACCAGTTGCCAAATACGAATCGTCATGATTAAAGTCTGAAAATGTGACACTGTCTTTGTGGCCTGTGCATTCAAGTACAATATCACCTGAAACGGTATCCCAAACAAATGCTTTGTCATCTTCTCCGCCAGTTGCTGCCAAATTTTCGTTTTTACTCAAAGCTCCACAGAAGACTGATCCTGAAATAAAAATGAGATGCAGCATTGCATTCACTGAAGAAAATGCTGTTGAATCAAAAGTACGCAATCTCGCGCTCGGTCAAAAGCATATCTTATTGGTTCAAATGAATATACTACGGAATTCACAGCATCACTGTCAAGCCGAAATAAATAATTGTTTCACTGAATATTTATCTAAATCAATAGTACCTGCGTTTGACCGACCGCGAAAGTGTTTATTTTTACTTCAACAGCATTTTTTTCTCAGTGTACAGAAGGATGCTAGCCAAAATTATTAACATTTCCTCCTTCGTTCAATCAAGAACTTATTCAATCAACCTTAGCAAAAAAGGCAGTTCATGCTACTTATAAGCGGACACGAATTTTTATTTATTCATTATAACGTTTACTAAGAAAAAGGTGTCGTTAAATTATCACTATATTATTGGGGAGTAATGCATCAGGCCTTACTTTGAGAAGAACAAAACTCGGATCTCAAAAAGTTTTTCCATTTGAATTAAAACTGAGTTGCAAATTAAAACTCTCAAAGTGGCATTCTTGAATTTTAAACTTTTAAAAATAAAGTTTAAAATTTTTGAATTCGAAAATTTTGTATTCAAATGCTCAGTAATTTACTAGTTCCAAAAATATAAATCCATATATAAATTCATAATATAAATGCATGTTTATCATTTTCTCAGTGCTCTAAATTGATGAATCGATCAAAGAATTTAAAAATTTTCAAAATCATATTATTTAAATAGTTTAAAAATCCTTAAAATGCTTCAAAGTTTTATTTGAAAATCTTAAAGCATTTACATATTGCGTTGCATTGTTTCAAATTTTAAATTATTTAAAAAATTTTTTAAAACTTCTAACATCCTTAAAAATGTGTCGAATTTTTCCTAATCATTTTA
>JAAAKG020133579.1:0-14127 GCA_010014905.2 Druon quercuslanigerum | reverse complement strand
TTCAAAGTCGTTTTGTATTTTCTTCTCTTCTTCTGCTATAATTTTATCTTTGCTTTCTCTAATTAGTCGCTTGAGTAACCTCTTTTTGCGTCTGTAATCATTTATACGTCTATTTCCTTCCTCATTGCTAAGACATGTCATGTTCAAAGTTCTCATGTACGCTTCTTTCTTTGTTTTTTGGACACCCTTAATTTCATCATTTCACTATGCATGACCATTTTTCCTACAACCGCGGTACCACACACTTCGATCGCACGTCTAACCATGATATCCCGGAACATAGTCCATGCGCATTCTATATCTTTATTTAGTATAAGCGCCTCCCAAGTTGCCTTACCTCTGCTTTCGATTACCTTATTTTTAAAATCTAGTCGCACATCCGGTTTCTGTAGGCGCTCAATGTTGATCCGCGTTTGTTATGTTTTCTTATTTCTCTTTTTTCTCCACCCACAAGATATCCCATAAATGAGGAAAGGAACTTTTTTTTAGATTTTTTTAAATCTGTTCCAATTTTTTTCATCACATTATTCGCATCTGTTGTTCATTGCAAGAAAAATTCGAAAATTCGATTTTATGAAAAAAATTCTCCTATTCACCAAAGTTATTTAGCCCGCGCAAAATTCACAAAGAATTTTCCTCATGATAGTAAAAATATAACAATAAAAATAACATTCGAAGGGAGGCGATACTTTACCAGAATCTGAAAAGAAATCCTAAATATCTTAATTATGTTAAAAATTATATAAGATTAAAGAAAAAGTTAACGTTTTCTTGAAACACAAATTTTTTTCACAAATCATAAAAATACGTATCGGCTAATAATTCCCTCTAGAAATCAACATATTTTGTCCCTAAGAGATTTTGCGACTTCAAGTGTAGAACCTGTCTAATTTGAAATGGATTTAGTCCACGTATTTACATATATGAATTCAAATGATAACCGTAAATTAGGTAAGTAATCACAGTTAAACTTACTTAGCATGATACATTTTGCATGAAGTTTCGAAATCAAAATATGCTAACCGGATAGTCAGTGACATTTGAAGAGAAAAATGTTTTGAGAAAAATTGAAATCTACTAATAGTTAGAAATCTCACGCCGGGATAACTGAGAAAAATCTTCAAAATGAGATAAAGTTTTCTCAAATATAATGGAAGTCTAACGCCTACTACATCGGCGAGAAAATTTGAGTCCTCTGGCTTTGACGTTGTAAAAGTAAGTGAAGAAAAAATGGTAGCTTAATGAAAGAGGGATAATTTTAAATGTGCAAATGTTGTATGTCAATGAGCCGAAAAGTAATATGTTTTGTAGGTTACAGACATATAAATCTGATGTAAAATAAGGAAATTTAATAGCTTGTAAAGACAGTGAACTTTAAAGCATAGTTTTGTATTGAAAAAATAATTTAAAAAAATGAAAAAAATCATAGTGGTACTTTAAACATTTCGAACAGATTGCCGTCGAAAAATTTGCAAAATATAAATAATTGTTCGTTTTTCGTAAACAAATATACGACTGAACTATCTTCAGTTCTAATGAGGATAATGAAGTGATTTAAATTAAAGATAGTTAGTTGAACTATCTGTAATAATTTACAATTTTAAGGAAGTATGTACTTCTTGTGGTCTTCGTGAAAATTGTGATATTTGAACTCAGTTTTTTATATGGGAAATCAAGTGCCAGGAATCGACGTGGTGTCATTTTTTCAGAAGATTGTCTTCGCTTTTGCTCATCCCGACCTACCCAATTTGTGCCTACGAGTCTCACTCTGGCCTTCGAATGCTTTCCTGCGGTGAGGATAAGCGAGGACGATTCCCTGAAAAAATGGCACCACGCTGGGCTTTGGCACTGGCTTTCCGACATAAAAAACTGACTTCAAATATCGCAATTTGCACGAAGACAACAAGAAGCACCTACTTCCTTATAATTGTAAATTATTACAGATATTTCAACTAACTACCTCCAATTCTCAAATACCTATCAAAGTTCACGGTCTTTAAAAAGCTATCAAATTTTCTTACTTTTCATCAGTTTTTCAGATCTGTGCGCTACAAAAATGTTTTTGGAATGTTACTTTTCAGCTCATTAACGTACAACATTTGCACCTTTAAAATGATCCCTTTTTCATTAAGCTAACAATTTGTCTTTACTTACTTTTTCAACATCAAAGCCAGAGGACCCGAATTTTCTCGCCGATAGAATGTACAATTAGAATCAGCTTTTCACACACTAAAGTAAGTCATCATAAAGAGAATTGGTGATATAAAAACATCTACATAAATTCTTCATAAGATAAATCCAGGATTGAAGTAATTGCGTCAATTTTTTGAGAAGCTAGCTATGTACTTGAAGTTACGAACATTCTTATAAATAAAATTTAAAAAAATTATTTTTCAATTTTTTTCCTTGAATCAATCAGAAGGACAAACCAATAATATTCTGTTGAAAAGAATTGTCGAATCCATTTTGTTAAAGGTTTACCTACCCTTAGACATCACCCATTATTCAGACCTGCCTAATACAAGTTCGATTGTCGATATTTGAAAATATAAAAGCGTGAAAAATCCTCATTATTAATCTCACGAATTATATAGTAGGTGACAATTTTCAGCCAGACCCCTAAAAACCACCCCTACGGTATGCATACCTAAAATCATAACATGATATGCTTGATTGTCGATCTTTGAAAAATAAAAACGTCAAAAATCTTGTTTTCTTATGGCACGAATTATAGAGTAGGTGAAAATGTTCAGCAAGACCCACAAAAACTACATTTACAATATGCACATCAAAAATGCTAAAAATGACTAGTTTGATTGTCGATATTTAAAAATATAAAAACGTCAAAAATCCTCATTATTAATCCCACGAATGATGGTGTATGTTAGAAAGTTTGGCAAGACCCCTAAAAACCATCCCTACGGTATGCATACCTAAAATGATACAAATGGCAATTTTCATTGTCGATATTTGAAAATATAAAAACGTCAAAAATCCTGTTTTTTTATGCCACGAATTATAGAGTAGGTGAGAATGTTCGACAAGATACCTAAAAACCACCCTTACAATATGCCCATATAAAATGATAAAAATGACAAGTTTGATTGTCGATATTTAAAAATATAAAAACGTCAAAAATCCTGCTTTTTTATGCCACGAATTATAGAGTAGGTGAGAAGGTTCGGCAAAACGCCTAAAAACCACTCATACGGTATGCATTCCTCAAATGTTAAAAATGATCGAATATTCTCACCTACTCTATAATTCGTGGAATTAATAGTGAAGATTTTTTACGTTTTTATATTTTCAAATATGGACAATCAAACTTGTTCATTTTCAAGACTTTAGGTATGCATACCGTAGGAGTAGTTGTTAGGGGTCTTGCCGAACATTCTAACCTAATCTATCATTCGTCGGATTAATAATGAGGATTTTGACGTTTTTATATTTTCAAATATCGATAATCAATATTGTATTTGGCATGTCCGAATAATGGCTGATGCGTTAGGGTAATTAACCCCATAAAAATAAAATTTTCGAAAATTTCTTTCGACGGAATATCATTTTTAGTCCTACTAAATGATTAAAGCCAAACTAAATTCGAAAAAAATCTTTAATTTCGTTCATATGAACGTTCCCAACTTCAAGTACATAAGCTAGCTGTTAACATACATAAATAGCACGAGTTTCAAAGTTTTCATAAATTAAAAAAAAATCTAAAAATAATAAGTTCTTTACAATGCTTTTAGGATCATCTTTAAGGTTAATTAACATAAATCGTATTTATTTAGCAGTATAATTGCATGTATTTTTTTGTTTGCATGGTAGGTTTGTTTAAAGCTGGAAAAAAGAAGTACGTTAAATTCGTTTAGAAATTTCAGAGGACCTTTAATCCGTAGGAACATAATAGTAAAACAAAGTAAATGTAATCTTATATTTAAAACAATTTTTCTAGGGACCTCATGGTTTGATGTTCCATAAATTCTACAAAATTAAATTTCTTGGCAGAACAAATGCCATATTTTTTAACATTGTTGCACTACAAATTTACCTGAAAGAACGGCAAAAAGCTTACGAAGGAGCAAGAAATTAACTCTTGCATTAATACGTATTTTGTTTAATAAAAAGACATTGGTGAACAAAAAGAAAAACTTGTTAGGTTATTGAAAATAAATATTATTTTTATTTCCAACTGTACTATGAATAAGAAACTAATATAGCGTATTATTTTGCGGCTCTATAATATACTATATGGCCTTCAAAAGTTTTCAAATCTTGTGGTAATTTTTTCCACGGATTTTTGCATATGAGACTTTTCCCAATATTTAGAAGAGAAATTTATTATGATAAAAATATAATTTTCTAAAGAAAATATTAGTCCTTAGATGGTTGCACGAATCACTTTGACAAAGCTATCAACACAATCATTTGCTTTTTAAAATTATTGTAGATTCGAATTTATAATAAACAAATGACTATACATTAGAAAATTGTATCCATTTATGATTAATTTACACTGAAAAAAGCTATGGTAACCGGAACAACTGATTTACATTTATATGTGATTTATTTTACGAACAATACTCTAATATTTACTACTTTTAATAATTTTTTATTATTCATGTATATTGTATATTTGTTTCAACTATATTTGGCTTAAGGCATCCTCCATCAACTAGGGAACAGTAATCACTGTTACCTGAAACATTTCTCAGTGTAATAGACCACGATTTATCTCGCGATTTGTACTATAATAATTACTGTAAAAAAGAGGATAATTCTACATAGACTTCAAAGAAAATGATCACGCTTTGAAAATAATTGTGTACTTTAGATTTGGTATTCGTTTGCACCTTCCTAATTCAATTATCTTATTCATACTTTGTACCTCCATCACCCACCCTTCGACCCTTTAAACTAGGCAGCCTCTAGGCGTTTAAGCCCTCAAACCGTTCTAATTGAGGTTCCTTCTCGTTACCGCGAAAGAGTTACCGGGAACAATGGCGACAAACAATAGGAGAACAATTGCACGTACTACACTCACTCACAAAGGCATGCATTGTTTTTTCCATCTTGTCAAGTAGCCCCAGTCCAGTAATGCTGAGGCAAATAACGAAGTGTTTAAAAGTTTAAAATAACCATCACAATAGTCATCAAAAAAGTTCTCTACAAAAAATAAAGTGTGCAGTTGCAATTTTAAAGTTTGACGAATCAATAGTTTGAGGGCTTTAAAGTCATGCGATGTATTTTCTCTTATTATGTTATAAGAGTGTACAAAATTTTATTTATTTTTAAGCCAAAGATAATACGTATAAATGAAAAAGAAATTCAAGGGTCATAGGCTAAAGGCAAGATGTCAATGTTCTAATGTCAGAGTAAGCTTAGTAAAGTTCAAAGGTGAGGGGTTACAGGCTCAAGGTCGAAGGTCAAAGTTCAAAGATTCCGAGACATGGTAAATATTAATTATAAATGTTAACCCTAAAAACAAATAAAATTATCAAACAATTGGTAATTCAACAACTCTTACATTTTCTTGCAGATTCTTACTCTACATTTTGCGAAAAAATAAAATCTTCAATCACTGCTCGGTGTGGAGGCATTACAATTTAAATTTGATATAATGATCGCGATTATCCAAGCAGATACACAGAGCCCATTATTTGAAAAATTTCTGTTCTTCTAAGCCAATTCTGATGGAAATGTGGAATCGAACGAACGAACGACACTCGTCACAAGTGAGTGCACTGCAAGAACACCGAAGGAATAATAAATCGCAATAATATCCTTGAGGAATGGATAATTTTTGCAGAAGTCATCTCAGCGGTAAAAAACGTGGCTTAAGAAAGAAAAAAAAAGAAATTCCTTTCGCGGTAAAGGCTTTTTGGTCTCATTTTACTCGAGTGTCATCGCGAACGAGGAAACATTTCAATTAATTACTGCGTAATTAAAAGATGAAAAAGTAGTCATTATCTTGCATTTCCACGTCGGTAAGTCTAGATCCTCTGTCTCTGCTTATTGCCAAAGAGTTTTTCCTCATATTTTCCTATATCTTGATATACACGCTTTTGCTCATCAACCTGTGTTGTATTATTTTGCGTTCTGACACAGATGCGCCAAGAACGAATCTCGCCATAGCAGGTATAGGAATTAATTATATACGTGTCAGAAAATCTCGAGTAGCCGCGCAAAGCTTGATTCTTAAGTGGGGACACGTGTGTAGGGATGCGGAAAAATAAACATTTCCAACGCTTCCTTAACGCTCGACCCGCCACTGATGAGACTTAATATAATTTCTAGTTTTCACATCTACAGTAAAGTTTGCGTTTTATTTTTATTTAGGGAATCTTTACTAAGAAACATGTTTATTTAATAGTTTAACTCACTCTCTAAACATTGATAGGTATATCCGACAATAACTGCAATGGTTTTAACAATGGTATTATAATGAATATTTTAATAAATGTAAAGCTGATTTCCAAAAACACGTTCAAGAATATTGGAGAAAAGAAGAGGTGATGGGAAAGAGGATGAGCAAGTTTTGACCTATGGCCTCTCACCTTTGGCCTTTCATGTTTAGTCCCTGACTTTGGAACTTTGACCCGTGACACCTAGAGAGATATGATTTCCGGTTTACGATCTTTCATCTCTAACCTTTCAACATTGACACCTGACCAATGTCCTTTGAACCCTTAGTACTCTTATCTCACCTTTGACATCTCATATTTTCCATTACACGTGTTCGCACCTTCTTGCTTTTTTCTAAATTGGTTCGTCTTATTGTTGAGAGTTTAGGAGTAGGTAAGTGTAAAATTAAAATATGAATGATTTTCAATGGATGATATACTAAATTATTTATGATATACTAATTAATACTTGAAAGCTAATATTTTTGAATTAATTAAAATTGTTTGAAGATAGAAAAAGCTTTAATCTATTTGACTTCTGACATATGTTTAAGTAAAAATAATTTAAATCCTAAAAATGATTACAATTGCAATTTTGAATTTCAAGTATGAGTAGAGTCTTCACACTTATTCTAACTGCAATCGTTTACAATTAAACAACATTGAATTGAAAGCATTTGAAGTCGAATAATTTGATATCGGAATATTTAATATCGTTTGGTTTCATTTGTGAATCTCTTAAAATCGTATCATTTGGAAATAATTATATCTTATAGCTACAAAAAAATTAAAGCCAATGCTCAGTTAAATAGTTAATTTTAACCTAGAACATCTTTAATCTTGAGCGTGAAAAATTTATAAATTTTGAATTTGATTTGCTCTGAAGTCCTGAAATACTCTGGATTTCCGAATTCTCATTAATTCAGTATATTTAAGGAATTCAGAAAATTTTCAGAACTCCTTGAATATTCTGAATTATTTTACATCCTTGAATTTCTTCAATTCTTTTGAATTCCTGGCATTATTTTACAGTCCTTTAAATTCAGAGAATTCTCGGCTGGGTATCGATACTACTGATATCGAATCTACACATATCGAATCTACACATATTGAATCTACACAATGTGCAACTCTACACATTGCGTGCAGACATTAAATGAAGGTGGTCAACTCTACACACTTAATTCACCACATGAGAGTTTACACATGAAGTTTACACATTAAAGTCTAGACATTTAATTCACAACGTGAAAAGTCTACACATTAAATAGTAAGACGACAAAGTATACACATTAAACTCTGCACATTAAAGTCTACACATTAGAGTCTACACATAATAACTCTGCAAATAATTCTTTTGAATTGTAAATTTCGTTATCTGATAAGTCTACACATTGAAACTGTGCACATTAAATTGTACACCTTAAACAATTAAAGTATAAGCGCTAAGCTTATAGAAAATATTATTTTTATCAGTTTATTATAAATAATAAATTTTAAATAATATTAGGTTTAATTATGATTTATAAGTTTACAAGAAAATTGCCTGCAAAAAATCACCTTTTTATTTTCCTGTGACTGCACCACGTTGATATTGTTTCATGCAGCTAAAGATTAATTAGAAATGGTGTCTATAAATGATACTTATATAATAATGGATGGTAACCTCGGTCATCCATGGCGCTCGGTTTTCATTTTAGAATTCCGCGGTTCGATCGCTGACCTTTGAAATTTTTCCTGTAGACCTTTACCGTCTTTTTAGAAGTGCGAATCCCAATTAAAGATATAGGTCCCCCTTCATGCACTATATTGCAAGCTAGTATGTGCATAATAAAGTAAAAAAGAAACCAGGTTTACATATTTGATATGTCATATGTTATAGGCATATGACACTAGTGTGCCAAGTAAAAATAACAACAAATTTACATTCAGTGAGGCTATATTTTTCCAATGCATGTTGGCCTGCTGAACTTGAAAATTGCTGTGAAACATTTGTATGAATTAATGAGATAGAAAACCACGATTTTTTTATAAATATTTCGGTGCACTGTACTTCAATTACGAAATTGACGAGGAAAAATGGCACTAATATTCGTTGCAAAAAGATTAATCTTTTCTAGCTTGAAAAATATTTCGTAGAGTAAAGCTATCTTCGAAATTGTTTTTTCAAAATTAATATTTTGAAATCCATATAAAAAAATTTCAATGCGAGTTTAGAGTTTTTTAGGCCAAAGTTTATTAGAAAAATACAGCTGCACTAAATGTAAAAGAGTATACAATGTCCCACAATTGTTGATATACCGAGATATTCGTTTGTAAAAAGGTTCGCAAAAAATTCCAGCACAAAAAAAATAATATAAATTTATTGAATTGATATACATTTTTCAGAGTGGTCAAGAATAAAATTTAATGCAAAATAAGAAACAAATATTAAAATAATCATAAAAAATAAAATTTTTACATTATTTTACAATATCTGAGTAAGCGCAGTACCAGCCCGAGGGGCAGAAATAAATATGATATACATTTGATATATTACAGTTGAACATAATGTAGAAAAGTTCGCATTTTCGTCCAAATCAAGTACAAAGCATGAGAATGTGTTCGTTAAAGCCTAAGGAGCTTTAACAAAAGAGGATTTACAATCACAAAGTGACAGTCCGCTTCAATATCCGAAAATGAAATTTTAGGAGTTCTATTAAAATCGATTAATGTTTCCAAAAATATCGAGCGCAACAAGAAAATTGAAATTTTACTTTTAAAATTGAACTCGGTCTCGCTGTGCATTTTTGAGTCTTTAAATTGATTGAATCCGATTGGCAACTCCAAATTTATATTTAATTAGCAGTGTTTGACATCAGTAGATTGATAGTATGGAACGTTGCGGGAACGCCCCTGGAACGTCACAAAGCGGACTAACCGTTATTGTTATTTTTCACAACAAGCAAGTATCTTCTAAGCAAGACAAGAAGTTAAATTGTTTTAAAAAATAGAGCTAACACAGCGCTGCATCAGCTTTGCGTTCCACAAGTTGATTGATCTATGTTGCGCTGCATCGATTGAATGTCTACCCTGAAAAGGATGTGCTTTTATCGCCTAAATCCTGGGTTTAATATCGTCAGAACTTTGGGAAGTATACCTTGGGCTTTTTAAACTGTATTATATATTTTTGAAAATACGTTTTAAGTACTTGATGCCCTAAGGCTTTTTTTAGCACTAACAAAAACTCCGATTCTCCAAGTAATTCAACACAATTCTAGTTTCAAAAGATGTTTAGCCACATATTAATTAATAGACTTGAGCCTTAAATGTGCAGGGTTCAATGTGTAGATACAATAGCGTGTAGATTTAAAAGTATAGAGTTAAATGTGCAGGGTTAATGCGTGTAGAGTTTAATGTGTAAACATTAATGTGTCCAGTTTAATGTTCAGGCCTTTTTATCAGAAAAATTTGTACGTTGACAGTATTAATGTGTAGAGTTTAATGTGCAGATTTTTTGCGTGGAGACTTTAATGTGCACATTTAATGTGTACAGTTCTAAAAAATTCGTTTATAAAAAGTTTTAGAATTAATTGTCGAGACTTGCATGTGTAGAATTAAATGTGTAGACTCGGCGTTTACACCTTATGTGTAGAGTTCATGTAATGTGTAGATTCGATATGTGTAGTATCGTCTGGGCCCCGCCTTCTCTGAATTCAGGAAATTAAACTAATTCAAGAAAGTCAAATGACAGAATTTAATAAATCTAGGACTTGAAGGATTTCAAAATAATCCAGGGAATTCAGGGAATCTATACGAATTCAAGGAATTCAGATGATTCAGAGAATCTAGAGGAATTAAAACATATCATGGAATTCGAAAGAATTTAGTCGATTTCAAAAAAGCCTAAAAGAATTAGAAAGGGTTTGAAAAAGTTTAAAAGCATTCCAAGTAGTTGATAAGGCTGAAAAGAAATACGTAGAATTTAAAGAACTCAAAAGAATTCAAAGGAATGAAACGTTAAAAATTACTAATTTAATACTGCTGACCGATATTTATGATGAGACTATTTCACTGCATAATAACTTGAATTTTAAATCCTGCACAATTAAAAATTTTCAAAACGGCATTAAAAACTGAATATTTTTTAGGGTTTCCGATTTTCCAATCCCCTTTCCACATCAATTTGTGAAAAAAAACTTTGCATAAAAAATAAAACCATTCCTCTCAAATTATTTTTTCCGAAAGTGATTAAACTGTACAACTTAAAATTTGTATCATAGTAATTTTATTTTACTATTGTATATTATTAATTAGTAGCACAATTTTTGCACGCATATAATTACTAGTTGAAAATGATATGCCATATCCCAGAAAATAAATAAACGAAGTTAAACAAACTAAGCCCGGCGAATTAGTCCTCCAACTGCTCTCATACATACCTCACAAATAGATTTGAATTAATCCTTATCTGAAAAGTGGGGATGTTCCCCGCAATTCCCCGCCACTCCACACTAACTTTTCAATTTCGGTCGAATAATCTCTCGCAATCCTCTCGCGGTTACCTCGGCAACGATCTGGCCTCCGATTGGCTGACTCGGGAAGCTCGCAACCCTCGCCCACCCCCTATCCCTTTCCCTTTATCTACGAGTAGACTCAAAACGTCTACACTCTACAGTATCTAGACCGGCAGTGGCCGCCCTCTCGCCCCGCACACTTAGCCCCGTGGTTAACTTCAATCAGCAGATAACAAGCCGCCCCTCAACTGTGCCCTATAATATTCACTCGCATAAATGGACCTGCGGCTTTGTCAAATCAACTGTCGTTTGTTGTAAATAAGTCGTGAGAATACAAAGTGTTGCGGATATTCTCTGTATATGCGATTAAAGGATAACTGATCAGTGATAATAAATAGGCTCACGGGATTGAAAAAAGTAACGATCAAATTAAATTACTTTTTTTGACCTCGCTTTTTAAATCTCGAATTGGGTTTATGGTTTAAATCTTAGTAATATGCATATATATATATATATATATATATGGAAATTTTTCGCATTTTTATTGTACAATCAGGACTAATTTTAAAATTCAATTAATGTTTAATAAATTAGATGACTGAGAGCTTGCTTCAACAAATAGTAAAAATAATTTAATTGTCACTAAAAATGTCCTGAAATTTCAGTCAAATTTGATTAAATTGTGATAGGAAAGATTGCTGAAAGTTTATGTGAAAAAAGTTGCAGCAAATTTGTATCCAAATAAACGACCTACACATTTTTGACTAATTCAATTAGTGAAATTTGACTCAAGACCCGATACATTGCATGTCATACAGGCAGTGCAACTTCAAACAACTAAATAATTCGCCCCTCAAATATGCTCTTTTTTTCAAAGTAAATAAGAAGACCGGTATATAACCGTGTTGAGAAAAAACTCATTTTCGCGAAGTTAAGAATATTTTAAATTTTAGGGTTGTTTCTCAAAAAAAGACAAGTGTACTGCCTGTGTGATTTTAAATGGATTCGGTCTCACGAATCGAGACAGACTTTGCCAATAAAAATGTCTTAAAAAGTAAAAATCTTAATGGTTCAATTAAAATACGGAAAGGGACTACAAGATGACATGGTATAAGACATGAAGGGTTGCAAAAGGTCGGGCGTGTATACATATATTCCTTTTCATATATCAACCCCTCTATAACTCACAACGAAATTGCGACGCTACTGATAGAGGGATAACTTTCAAGCGAAAACTTCCCGTGTGAATCTGTTCTGAGGGTGACGGAGAACTCTTGTCCTACCACATTCAGGGGTTGTATTTCCGTCTCTCGGCGTTCTGCGTATTATGGTAACATAAACGAGCCAATCAGCGGGCTTTGTGGCAGCAATCATCCCTTGATTACGCAGCAGTTAGAATGAAAACAAGGATAAGAGCGTCACGGATAATCGACAAACCTAGACTTTACTCGCCTTATGAAGTATCGAATACGCATTACTTTTTAACCACACTCTATTTCTTTAAGGAAAAATACGCATAATGAATTAAGGCAATTTGAGTATTTTGAAAAAAAATCTTTTCAGTGAAACGATAAAATAGATGGAGATTAAGGTAAAAAATCACATGAGGAGTTTACCAATAAAGAGGAAAAAATACTTTTTTTCCATTTATATAATTTTGAGACTAAAAAATTGCTTTTGGAAAATATAATGATAAAGAAATTTATTTTTGTTTTAGAAAGATTGAGATAATAGGCATTTACGATTACTTTGATTCCTGTAATTCAAAGAATCGTTTGATTCTAACTGTAACTTCGCTTAAAAATAATTTTGCAGAACTCTGTTTTCTCCTGAATTTGCTTTTGCCCAAATTATTCAACGATCTGGCAGTTTTGGAATCTTTCTTTAACACAAAAAAAGAATAAAAGTTCTAGCCTCTGTTCGAGAGATATTGATGCGAATTATGTTACTAATGTGAAAAATGAAGTAATTTTCTACACCCCAATGACAACGGAAATTTTACACAGCTCTTTTGCACGGACATGTAGAATTATTTGGAAAGTGAGAAGATCCTTTGACATTACAGAGAATCCGTATGACTCAAGAGGCAAGAGAAGGTGTATTTTGAACAGCTTAAGAAATTGAATTTCTTTGTCTCGTTTCCGTCTTCTTCAAGCAGCAATCTGAACTGATGGAAAGAGTTCAGCAAAATTACACGAACAGTAATTCAAAAATGTATAAAAATTATGTTTTCAGTATTGCTGAAAAAAATGGTTAAACAACCGTACCTGGTCTACTATCCTCCTGATTCTTTAGGTTTTCGCAAAATAGACAAAAATTTAGTTAAAGCTTCTGGTAAGGTAATCGTCCTTGATCAATTATTACGAAAGCTCAAAGTTGAATGGCACTAAGTTCAACTCTTTTGGACAGAAAGTTTTATAGAATCAGTAAGGTCTGTTCAACTTTTTTGATGAATTTTTTTTTTTGTGTTTGTCACAAATATATCCTGTTACTTGATTTGTATGATTTATTATTTACTATTTGCTTCAAACTATTTTTTTAAATTATATTTTGTAACTTACTTCCTTAGTTGATTATCAGTGTAGTTATTTCACACATAAAATAACTGAATATCACTAAAACAAATGGGTCACATCGCCAATCTGAAAAAGATGCAATGATCGAAGTTTCTCTATCTCTAATCAATCAAAAGTAATTTTTTTGTATTATTGTCGTTTTTGTCCAAGAACATTATTTTGCCTTGCTTACTCGAATTAAAAAGGAAGGAGTAATGTAAAAATCATTTTATGTAATAACATTTATTGGTTAGTCACTGAGAGACTTCATAATTGAG
This sequence comes from Druon quercuslanigerum, assembly GCA_010014905.2. Taxonomy (NCBI): domain Eukaryota; kingdom Metazoa; phylum Arthropoda; class Insecta; order Hymenoptera; family Cynipidae; genus Druon; species Druon quercuslanigerum. Next base: position 394 of record JAAAKG020133579.1, on the reverse strand, counting down.
AAACTCTTGGAACTCTTATCATGCAGCCACATCTTCGTGATGTATACTGCCTCGGCAAAATGAACTAACAACCGACTCCATCCGAACTCCGTCGAGCTTAGCCGAGTCTGATTCCCCTGTGAAGAGTCCCGGTCGCTAGAAGTTTTGGAAATCTCGCCACTCCCATCAATCTTAAAAAATTCAGAACTCTCTATATGAAATAAATTAAGACTCTATAAACGGTGACTGAAAAATAATTTCAGACAAATAGGCAGTGGAGTCGAGAATAATGTTAAGCAACAAAAAATCAATTAAGAATAAAAGTGAAGCATGTCGTGTATTATTATAAAAAATTAAAATGTTGTCACAGGCTTAAGATGGTTACAGTCCAACATGTCGAAGACATTTTTGGTTA
>JAAAKG020133578.1:0-14127 GCA_010014905.2 Druon quercuslanigerum | reverse complement strand
AAATATATATAATAAAAAAATTAAAATAAACTTATTTATGCTCGGCCCCTATCTGGAAGAACCGCTGAATTAAATTTAAAATTCTGTTTTTTAAATTATAGAAATAATGAAAATTCATGGAGAGATCTTTTTAAATTTTTAAGAGTGAGGAAAATGTGGCCTCAAATTCAGTTAACGCGTGCAACTACCCAAGTAAGAGTTAAGATTAGCAGAGTTTCGAGAAGGGTGGAATTTATACGAGCCAACATTGTTTCACGTCGCTCTCTGATTGCTGGGGAAACTTCTGTCTGGGGAATTTACGAAACCTAAGGTTTTTAATGGAGATAGCGCTCGTATAAAGTGATTTGCGTTGAAACAAGTTCAATGACAGGTATATTAAGAGCAGAGCTGAGCACAGTTAATCGGAAAGTTAACTCAGTTAATCTCAAAAGTTAATTCAGTTGATCATTAAACCGTTAATCTGACGAAAATTTAACGCAAGTTAAATTTAACCCGTTAAGTGTTAAAGTTAACTTTTTATACGTAGAAAAGTTATACGCTAAAGTGAATATATTTTGAAATTTAAAAAGATTTCCGCAATCCTTTACAAGCTCATACAACTCTCTGCAAACCCACGCCACAATTTGCTAGCCCACGCCACCATTTGCAAACCCACGCTACCATTTGACAGTCCACGCCACGATTTTCAAACCCACGCCACCATTTGCTAGCCCACGCCATCCCTTGCAAGCCATGATTTTCCTATAATAAATTTCTTACAATTTTTTTTGCTATTCTTGAAAAACTTCTTGAACAATTTAGAATTCTGTTCCTGTTTGCCGTAGAAAATTAAAATTGTTATTCACAAACCAGTAGATGAACATTTGAAATTATTGGTATTTTAAATGAAAAAAGATTAGATTTCAAAGAATATTTACAATTTTTTATCAACTTTAGGTCATTTCGGGGTGTTTTATTTGAGATTATTAGTAATAAACAAAGATTATTACATTTATATCCACTGATTTTTGTTAATTGTAAAAAATTCATAAACTCAAACACTTTCGAATAATGTCCGTGTTTCTCGTCAGAAATTGTTATTTAAATTTTTTTAATTATTAGATTGTAATATTTAATATTTTAATATTTTCAATAAAAATTGTTAATTTAAAAATAACATTTAGGTAAAGAGACAATTTACAATATTAAAAAAAATAGGTTAACTTAGTGTTTTCCGTCCAAAATTGAAATTGTTTATAACAAATCATTAGATTTCAAAGAATATTAAAAGTACGTGGACAATAATAGGTTATATTATTATTTTTCATCAAAAATTGGTATTTATTATCAAAATTACTACGTTAATTACGTACATTGAATTATCCACTGTAGGCAAGTTATCCCTATCAGTTTTTATGAATTACCAAAAATATTGTTCTTGCTTTACTTGTAGATTATTTTGAATTTTCTGAATTCTTTAAAATTTTCTGAACTCTTTTGACATCGCGGAAATCATTTGAATTCTCTGAATTCTTTTGAATTCTTTTATATAATTCTTCTAAAAACCTCTTAGATTATTGGGAATTCTGTGAAATTTTTTTGAACTCTTTGAAATGTTTTGAATTCTCTTAATTCTCTAAATTATTCTCAATTTTCTGAACCTTTCTTAATTTTCTAAATTCTTCTAAATACTTTTAAATTCTTTATATTATTATCAATTCTTCTGAATTCTCTTAATTCTTCTGGATTCTCTACATTCTTCTGAATTATTCTGAGTGCTCTGTATTTTTTTTCTCTTAATTACTTTGCATTGCCTGAATTCTTTTAAAATATGTTAGCTCTCTTGAATTCGTGGAAATCTTTTAAATACTTTCAATTATTCTCAATTTTCTAAATTTTTCCTACTTCTCTCAATTCTTCTAAATTCTTTTGAATCCTCTATATTGTTCTAAATGTTTTGAATTCTCTGAATTCTTCTAAATTATTTTAAATTCTTCTGAATTCTTCTGAATTCCATTGAATTCTTCTGAATTTCTCTAAGATCTCTTAATTCTTTTGCATTTTCTGAATACTTCTAAAATTTCTGAAGTCTCTTGAATTCCCAAAACAAATTTTAATTCTCTTAATTCTTTTAGATTCTCTTGTATAATTCTTTAAAAAAACCTCTTTAATTATTTTGAATTCTGTGAATTCTTTTGCGTTCTCTGTATTCTCTGATTTTTTCTTAATTTTATGAATTCTTCTGAATTCTCTGAATTCTTCTGAATGCTCTGAACTCTTCTGAATTCTTCTGAATTCTCTGTATTTGTCTAACTTCTCTTAATTCTTTTGCATTGTCTGAATTCTTTTGAAAATTTCTGAAGTTTCTTGAATTCCCATAAATCTTTAGAATTCTCGAAATTCTTTGGATTCTCTTACATAATTCTTTTTAAAATCTGCAAGCTATATTTAATCCTGTGAATTCTTTTCAACTCATTTAATTCTAGTGAGTTCTCTGAATTCTTCTATATTCTTCTGAATTCTTCTGAAATATTCTGAATACTCTATATTTGTCTAAATTCTTTTAAATCCTTTGCTTTGCCTAAATTCTTTTAAAATATGTGAACTCTCTTCAATTCGTGGAAACCTTTTAAATTCTCTAAATTATTCTCAATTTTCTAAATTTTTCCTACTTCTCTCAATTCTTCTAAATTCATTTGAATCCTCTATATTCTTTTAAATTCTTCTAAATTTTCTGAATTCTCTGCATTCCTCTGAATGGTCTGTATTCTTCTGAGCTCTTTAGAATTTTTAGAATTTGCTGAAATATGAATTTGCGGAAATCTTTAGAATTCTCTGAATTCTTTTGTATTCTCTTACATAATTTTTTTAAGTTTCTGCAGGCTGTATTAAATCCTATGATTTCTTTTGGACTCTTTAAATTCTAGTGAGTTCTCTGAATTCTCTGAATTCTTTTGAATTCTTTTGAATTCTTCTGAATCCTTCTGGATTATTCTAAATTCTTCTGAATTCTTCTGAATTCTTCTGAATTCTTTTGAATTCTTCTGATTGCTCTATATTTGTCAAGTTCTCTTAATTACTTTTCATTGTCTGAATTTTTTTAAAATATGTAAACTCTCTTGAATTCGTGGAAATCTTTTAAATTCTCTGTATTATTCTCAATTTTCTAAAATTTTTAATACTTTTCTAAATTCTTCTAAATTCTTCTGAATCCTCTATATTCTTCTAAATTCTTCTGAATTCTCTGTGTTTGTCTAAGTTCTCCTAATTCTTTGGCATTGTCTGAATTCTTTTAAATATTCTGAAGTCTCTTGAATTCCCATAAATCTTTAGAATTCTCGAAATTCTTTGGATTCTCTTACATAATTCTTTTTAAATTCTGCAAGCTATATTAAATCCTATGATTTCTTTTAAACTCTTTGAATTCTATTGAGTTATCTGAATTCTTCTGAATTTTTCTGAATTCTCTGAATTCTTCTAAATGCTCAGTATTTTTCTGAATGCTCTGTATTCTTTTGAATGCTCTGTATTCTTCTAAATGCTCTGAATTCTTCTGAATTCTCTGAATTCTTCTAAATGCTCAGTATTTTTCTGAATGTTCTGTATTCTTCTGAATGCTCTGTATTCTTCTGAAATCTTTAAAATTTTCAGAATTCTTTAAAAATTTTTTAACTTATTTGAATTTGCGGAAATCTTTAAAATTCTCTGAATTCTTTTGTATTCTCTTACGTAATTCCTTAAAAATTCTTTAAGCTACAATAAATCATATGATTTCTTTTGAACTATTTTAATTCTAGTGACTTCTCTGAATTCTTTGATTTCTTCAGAATTCTTCTGAATTATTATGAATTCTTCTGAATTCTTCTGATTTATTATGAACTCTTCTGAATTTTTCGAAATTTTTCTTAATTCTGTGTATCTGTCTAAGTTCTCTTAATTCTTTTGAATTGTCTGAATTCTTTTGAAAATTTCTGAAGTTTCTTGAATTCCCATAAATCTTTAGAATTCTCGAAATTCTTTGGATTCTCTTACATAATTCTTTTTAAATTCTGCAAGCTATATTAAATCCTGTGATTTCTTTTGAACTCTTTGAGTTCTATTGAGTTCTCTGAATTCTTCCGAATTCTCTGAATTCTTCTAAAATGCTCAGTATTTTTCTGAATGTTCTGTATTATTCTGACTGCTCTCTATTCTTCTGAATGCTCTGTATTCTTCTGAATGCTCTGTATTCTTCTGAAATCTTTAGAATTTTCAGAATTCTTTAAAAAATTTTTAACTTTTTTGAATTTGCGGAAATCTTTAAAATTCTCTGAATTCTTTTGTATTCTCTTACATAATTCTTTAAAAATTTTGCAAGCTGCAATAAATCCTATGATTTCTTTTGAACTATTTTAATTCTAGTGACTTCTCTGAATTCTTTGAATTCTTCGGAATTCTTCTGAATTATTATGAATTCTTCTGAATTCTTCTGATTTATTATGAACTCTTCAGAATTTTTCTAAATACTCTGTATTTGTGGAAGTTCTCTTAATTGCTTTGCATTGTCTGAATTCTTTTAAAATATGTGAACTCTCTTGATTTCGTGGAAATCTTTTAATTTCTTTGAATTATTCTCAATCGCCTAGATTTTTCCTACTTTTCTTAATTCTTCTAAATTCTTTTGAATCCTTTATATTTTTCTAAATTCTTCTGAATTCTCTGAATTCTTTTGGATTTTCTCAATTCTTCTTAATTCTTCTAAATTCTTCTGAATTATTTTGAATTCTTCTGAAATCTCCGAAATCTTCTGAATTCTCTCATATAATTATTTTAAAAAACCTCGTTCATTATTTTGAATTCCGTAAATTCTTATGTGCCCTTTAGATTTTCTGACTTTTTCTTTATTTTATAAATTCTTCTCAATGCTCAGTATTATTCCGAAGTCTTTTTCATTTTCAGAATTCCTTTAAATTTTCTAAACTCTTTGAATTCTTGTGAGTTCTCTGAATTCTCTGAATTCTTCTAAATTCTCTGACTCGTTCTGAAGTGTATTGATTTTTTTTTAAATTTTCTGAATTCCTTTAAATTCGCGGAAATCTTTTGAATTCTTTTGAATGATGTGTATTTTTCTAAGTTCTCTTAATTATTTTGCATTTTCTGAAAACTTTAAAATTTTTTGAACTCTCTTGAATTCGTAAAAATCTTTTAAATTCTCTAAATTCTTTTATATTATCTTAGATAATTCCTTTAAAATTTTTTAATTATTTTTAATTTTGCGAATTCTTTTGCATTCTGTGAATTCTTCTAAATTCTATCTATTCTACAGGATTAAAACTCTACACACAAAAAACCAAATTTTGATCAAAGTTTTAAACGCGTTCTTTGTCTTTGGAATTCAAAAACATACCTATACAATTTTCAACTCTATTAGAAAAACTACCGAAAAAATTTAACATTATTAATTACAATTATTCCACCTGAAAATAAACATTATTTTCACAAAGTTATGAATTTTGATTCTAAAGAATTCAAAATACTGAAAGCAGTTAAAATAATTTAACTTATATTTTAAAGATTTCAAGAGTAATTACAAATATTTTAAAAAATATGAAGGAGTTCGAATTTACTCATAGTGTATTATAATTATTTCAAGATAATTAAAAAATATAAATAAAAATTTACTGATATCGTGAGAATTGAACAAATAAAAAAAACTAAAGAGCTCAAAAAATTTTAAAATAATTCATAGAATTCATTAAACTTCAGAGAATTCAGAAGAATTCACAGACTTCAAAAGAATTCACAGAATTCAACAGAATTTTTTTAAAAAAGATAAAAGAATTAGGAGAATTCAAAAAATTCAAAAGTCCATCTAAAGCGTCCTTCTGATTGGTTGATCCTTAATTCCTAATTACTTATTAATTATCAATCTTAAAACGAATTTTTATTATTATTTTTGACTCCCTTTTTTGGAGATTAAAGGGATTACGGGGTTAAAGGAAGGGTTCACAGCACTGGGCTTGTTACTAAATCGGTACCCTCGAAGCGTAAACAGTCAGGGCCGCCCGAACCGTTTCCAATTCGAATAAATAATATTGCGCAATAAACTCAACTGAGTACTCGCGCACTGCGGCATATGAGGACCCTAAAAAATTATCATTAATTTAGATTTAAGCGATAAATGGTGTTGTCGAAGGCTAGTATTAAAGGGTATATATAAATTCTCTGACTAAGGGATGTAACTGAAGATTATTGTTGAAGTAAATGGCTGAAGAGTTGTGGGTAAATGTTTGACTAAATGGTGTTGCTAAATGTTGCTACTAAAAAAAAACTACTTTTAAAATATTTTTTATATAAAATTCTATTTTTTATCATTCTCAAGCAAATCAACCCTTAACTCGAATTCCTTCTGCTTTTATTGCAAAGTGAAGAGATAAGATAATTAAAAAAGGACTCTTTTAAGACAAGATAATATTCTCAGTTTCCATATAGCCAAGTTCATAAACCCAGTTTAATTTGCAAGATTGTCTTCCATAATTTTGCAGAGCCCGGGACGTTCTTTCACGATCGGGGGACACAAAATCGAGTACGAGGCTAGCGACGAAGCCGGATGGACGACCAAGTGCATCTTCACCGTTGTGTTACGTCAAGCATAGGAGAAAAAATTCTAGGGACGAGATAAAACTTGGAGGAAGAATGGAATATCGGCAAGGTAATATAAATGGAAATTGCATCTCTCATTTTCTTACTCGAGCACTCGGCCCATAATGGATTCAGCTTTTACCCGAACAAGATCGTGTCGCAAAAGCCCGTGGTTTTTTTCCGCGGACGGCTGTAAAACATTTAAGTCTTCCCGCCGCCTTCGAAATCGTTCTCCGTGATCTTGACAAAAAGTTTTTAAACTTGAAACATTCCACCAAAAGTGGTGTTCATTAGGGTGGATCAAAAAAAAATTTGGTTGTCGGAAATAGAACTATGTGGAAAAGTAGCAAATCATACTGAATTTTTCTGATTCCGATTTTTAAAAATTGTGGTCCTAAGTCGGCACTCCCTGGTCCTGTGTCGGCACATAATTTTTTTCGCATAATTGCAAGAAAAGGGGCAGTTTATTTAAGTTTCAAAAGGAAATGGACAAATTTAAACCATTTGCAATAAAAAAAGGTAGAATATTATCGAAAATGGGGTGCCCCCCCATGGTCCTGTGTCGCCACATAAGTTTTTCCGCTGAATCGTAAGAAAAGGGGCATTTTATGTATGTTTAGGAAGGAAATGAACAAATTTAAGCCATTTACAATTTAAAAAATGTAGAATATTATCGAAAATAGAATCAGCGAAAACATTTTTACCAGTAGAAATGTACTAGATGTCCAAACATTTTTTCTATATTTCTGTGGGTTTAAATTTTTTCCTTTTTAACTCAGTTTTTGAAAGTAAACTATATTTATAATTATGATTTCCTAGACCAATAAAAATTTTGTCTAGTGTATTTGTACGAGTAAAAATGTTCTAGTTAAGGGAGAGTTGTCCTAAGTCGGCACAGTATAAGTTTTTTTTTTTGAAACCAGAGGGTAAACAGGGTTTAATGGCACGTGAATTTCTTTGTTTAGGTACCACGATAGTTTATCTAAAATTCTATGTCGTTCGGACCAGTGTCGTTCGATGTTTTCTAATTATGAAAATCGTGGTCCTAAGTCGGCACCCCCCTCGTTTTGAGACGGCACATAATTTTTTCCAATCAAATGCGAGAATAACGTCAGTTTAGTAAGTTTTAGAAGGAAATAGACCAATTTAAACTATTTTCAATTAAAAAACTGGTAGAATAAAGGTCGAAAATAAAATTAGCTAAAATATGTTTGAACAAATTCTTATTTATAAAACTTAGTTTCTAAAAAATTATTTACATGGGTTTTAAAATGATTTTTTTAAACAGAGGTCTACTAAACAATAATAATCTCTGATCGGGAAGCAAATAAAAATCTGTACAAAGAATAATGATTTTCAAATTCAAATTTGATTGATAAATGCCTTTATTTTGGACGGTAAGAAAATCCGCAAAGTAAAAGAATCGATTTTTCTATTTTTAAAAATGGTGGTCCTAAGTCGGCACCACCTGGTCCTGTGTCGACACACAATTTTTTCCGCTCAATTGCAAGAAAAGGGGCAGGTTATGGAAGTTTCAGAAATAAATGGACAAATTTAAACCATTTGCAATAAAAAAAGGTAGAATATTATCGAAAATGGGGTGCCCCCCCATGGTCCTGTGTCGCCACATAAGTTTTTCCGCTGAATCGTAAGAAAAGGGGCATTTTATGTATGTTTAGGAAGGAAATGAACAAATTTAAGCCATTTACAATTTAAAAAATGTAGAATATTATCGAAAATAGAATCAGCGAAAACATTTTTACCAGTAGAAATGTACTAGATGTCCAAACATTTTTTCTATATTTCTGTGGGTTTAAATTTTTTCCTTTTTAACTCAGTTTTTGAAAGTAAACTATATTTATAATTATGATTTCCTAGACCAATAAAAATTTTGTCTAGTGTATTTGTACGAGTAAAAATGTTCTAGTTAAGGGAGAGTTGTCCTAAGTCGGCACAGTATAAGTTTTTTTTTTTGAAACCAGAGGGTAAACAGGGTTTAATGGCACGTGAATTTCTTTGTTTAGGTACCACGATAGTTTATCTAAAATTCTATGTCGTTCGGACCAGTGTCGTTCGATGTTTTCTAATTATGAAAATCGTGGTCCTAAGTCGGCACCCCCCTCGTTTTGAGACGGCACATAATTTTTTCCAATCAAATGCGAGAATAACGTCAGTTTAGTAAGTTTTAGAAGGAAATAGACCAATTTAAACTATTTTCAATTAAAAAACTGGTAGAATAAAGGTCGAAAATAAAATTAGCTAAAATATGTTTGAACAAATTCTTATTTATAAAACTTAGTTTCTAAAAAATTATTTACATGGGTTTTAAAATGATTTTTTTAAACAGAGGTCTACTAAACAATAATAATCTCTGATCGGGAAGCAAATAAAAATCTGTACAAAGAATAATGATTTTCAAATTCAAATTTGATTGATAAATGCCTTTATTTTGGACGGTAAGAAAATCCGCAAAGTAAAAGAATCGATTTTTCTATTTTTAAAAATGGTGGTCCTAAGTCGGCACCACCTGGTCCTGTGTCGACACACAATTTTTTCCGCTCAATTGCAAGAAAAGGGGCAGTTTATGGAAGTTTCAGAAATAAATCGACAAATTTTAACCATTTACAGTATAACAAATTTAGAATATTATCGAAAATAGAATCAGCTAAAACATTTTTACCAGTAGAAATTTACTAGATGCCGAGACATTTTTTTCAAAATTTCTGTGGGTTTAAAAATTTTTTTCTAGTGTATTTGTACTAGTAGAAACGTTCTAGTGAAGGGATGGTTATCCTAAGTCGGCACAGCATCAGTTTTTCTCGAACCGAGAGGGTAAACAGAGTTCAATGGGACATTCATGTCCTTGTTCAGGTACCATGATACTTTATCAAAAATTCTATGTCATTCGGATAAGTGTTGTTCGATTTTTTCTAATTATTAAAATAATGGTCCTAAGTCGGCATACCCCTCGTTCTAAAATGGCACATAATTTTCGCCAATAAAATGCGAGAATAACGTCAGTTTAGCGAAAATATGTTTGAACAAATTCTTATTTTTAAAATTCAGTTTCTAAAAAATTTGTTTTTAAATTTTTTTTAAATTTAAAAATGCGTTTTTAAAATATTTTTTTTTACAGAGGTCTACTAAACAATAATAATCTCTGTTCATGAAGCAAATAAAAATGTATACAAATGGTACTAGATTTCAAATTCAAATTTTATCGATAAACGCCTTTATTTTGGGCGCTAAGAAAATATTCGCAATGTGAAAAAATCGATTTTTACAATTTTTAAAAATCGTGGCCCTAAATCGGCACCTCCTTGTCCTGCGCCGGCACATAATTTTTTCCGCTAAACTGTAAGAAAAGGGGCAGTTTATGTAAGTTTAAGGAGGAAATAGACCAATTTAAATCATTTACAATACAAAAAATGTAGAATTCTATATTTCTCTGGGTTTAATTTTTTTTCTTTTTAACTCAGTTTTTGAAAGTAAACTCTATTTACACTTATGATTTCCTGGACCAATACAAATTTTTCTAGTGTATTTTTACAAGTAGAAACGTTATAGTTAAGGGAGAGTTGTCCTATGTCGGCACAGTATAAGTTTTTCTCGAAAACAGAGGGTAAACATAGTTTAATGGCACTTTAATGGCTGTCGTTTGGACCAGTGTCGTTGGATTTTTTCTAATTATTACAATGGTGGTCCTAAGTCGGCATCCCTCTCGTTCTGAGACGGCACATAATTTTTTCCAATCAAATACAAGAAAAACGGCAGCTAAGTATATTTTAGAAGAAAATAGACCAATTTAAACTATTTACAATTAAAAAACTGGTCGAATATTGTCGAAAATAAAATTAGCGAAAATATGTTTAAACAAATTCTTATTTTTCAAACTCAGTTTCTAAAAATTAATTACATGGGTTTCAAGATGTTTTTATAAACAAAGGTCTACTGAGCAATAATAATCTCTGATCGGGCAGCAAATAAAAATCTGTAAAAAGGGTGGTGGTTTTCAAATTCAAATTTGATCGATAAATGCCTTTATTTTGGACGCTAATTTTTGCTATATTTAAAAATGGTGGTCCTAAGTCAGCATCCCTCTGGTCCTGTGTCGGCACATAATTTTTTCCGCTCAATTGCAAGAAAAGGGGCAGTTTATGGAAGTTTCAGAAAGAAATGGACAAATTGAAACCATTTACAATATAAAAAATGTAGAATATTATCGAAAATAGAATCAGCGAAAACATTTTTTTATCAATTTCTGTGGGTTTAAAATTTTCTCTAGTGTATTTGTACGAGTAGAAACATTCTAGTTAAAGGAGAGTTGTCCTAAGTCGGCACAGTATAAGTTTTTCTCGAAACCAGAGGGTAAACAGGGTTTAATGGCACGTTAATTTATTTGTTTAGGTACCATGATAGTTTATCTCAAATTCTATGTCGTTCGGACCAGTGTCGTTCTATTCTTTCTTATTATTAAAATGGTGGTCCTAAGTCGGCATACCCCTCGTTCTGAGATGGTACATACTTTTTTCCAATAAAATGCGAGAAAAACGGCGGGTTAGTTAGTTTTTGAAGAAAATAGACCAATTTAAACTATTTACAATTAAAAACCTAGTAGAATATTTGCGAAAATAGAATCAGCGAAAATATGTTTGAACAAATTCTTATTTTTAAAACTCACTTTCTAAAAAATTCACTACATGGGTTTTAAAATTATTTGTTTTAAACAAAGGTCTACTAAATAAAAATCTGTAACAAGGGTAGTCGTTTAAAGCTTCCAGAAATGTAAAAAAACCCACAAAGACACCAAAATTACGAAAATAAGAATTTTTTCAAATATATTTTGTTAACATACATAACCGAGGCGTTTATTGATCAAATCCAAATTCATTATATTTTTCAAAGATTCTAAAATGCTACTTTTCCACATAGTTCCATTACCGATTTTCAAAATTTTGTTTTTTCAGCCCACCCTGGTGTTTTTTTTAATGTCCTGAATCCAAAAACCGCACACTGTTGTTTATATTATTATTAATATTATCACATGCTAAGAAATTTTATTGTGTAGTTTTCCGGTTTGAGGTGAAAAATAATATTTTACGTTAAATGAAAATTTCAAATAATTATTTAATTTTAGGTTTATTTTTTCATGGTTACATAAATATCATCAATGGTTTTTATAACGAAAATAGTAAACAGTTTTCATAAAAGATTAATGTTCTGCGAAACAGTTACATTTTTTACCTGAAAAGTATGAATTTTCAACTACTAGAAAAAATTTTAATTTTTATAAAGGTTTATTTTAACATCCCTCTAACATTCCAAGAAGAAAGCTAGATAGTTAACCAGCTATCAAATAATGATGATGATCCACCTAGTGAAGGCAAGATCAGTAGTCGATTATAATGATGATCCAGTATTTTGAAAAAATATTAAAATAAAATGGTGGTAATTCAATTATTGAAGGCAAGATCAAATTATTATTATACAGTCAGTGAAGATGATGATAATCACCTACCTAGTTAAGACAAGATCAGATGGTTATGATCCAGCCTGTGTATTTAAGATTTAGTTAAATTAAATGATCATGATCCAGCTAGTGAGGACAAGATCAATTTTCAAGATGATTATGATCCACCAATTGGAAGAAATATCAGATGATGATGATTCAGTCAGTGAAGGCAAGATCAGATTATGATGATCCAGACAGTGGAACAATTTCTTGCAAATTGTTCAAAGAAATATATTAGTCGGATCCAAATTTCAACAAGAAATCAGATCAAGCTAAGAAGATCTAGACGCCCATCGGAAAAGCATCTTAGCCATATAAATGCAAACAGATCCACTGAAGGCAAGATCAGATTATGATGATCCAGACAGTAAAGACAAGATCAAATATGATGTTACTGATCCACTTAGTTAATGCAAGATCAGTTGATTATAATGATGAACCAAACAATTAAAAAAATATTAAAATACAATGATGGTGATTCAATTAATGAGGGCAAGATAAAATTATTATGATCCAGTCTGTGAAGATGATGATAATTACCTAATTAGTGAAGGAAAAATCAGATGATGGTGAGCCAGTTTGTGAAATTAAGATTAAATTACGCTGATGATGATTTAATCTATAAATGCAAACTTAGATGATCATGAACCAGCTAGTGAAGACAAGATCAATTGCTGATTATGATCCACCTATTAAAATCAATATTAGATGATGATGTTGATTCAACTAGTTAAGGCAAGATCAGATGATGGTGATCGAGACAGTGAAGACAAGATCAAATATGATGATACTGATCCACCTAGTAAAGGCAAGATCTGATGATGGGGATGATGACGATCAAGCCAGTGAGGGCAAGATTGAATTACGATGATGATGGTTCAGCCAGAAAAGGCAAAATCAGATGATGATGATGATTCAACCAGTGAAAGCAAGATCAGAGTATAATGAACCAGACAGTGAAGACAAGATCAAATATGATGATACTGATCCACTTAGTGAATGCAAGATCAGTTGATTATAATGATGATCCAGTATTTTGAAAAAATATTAAAATACAATAATGGCGATTCAATTAATGAAGGCAAGATCAAATTATTATTATCCATTCAGTGAATATGATGATAATGATCCACCTACTTAAAGCAAGACCAGGTGATGGTGATTAAGCCAGTGAATTTAAGATTAAATTACGATGATGATTTAATCTGTAAATGCAAACGTAGATAATAATGATCCTGCTAGTGATCCACCTATTGAAAGCAATATCAGATGATGATGATTCAACCACTGAAGGCAAGATCAGATTATAATGATCCAGACAGTGATCAGAGAGTGGCTTGGAAAAATCTCTTAACAATTTTTCAAAGAAATATATTAGTCGGATCTCTATTTCAACAATAAATCAGATCAAGCTAAGAAGATCCAGACGCCGATTGGGGAAGCATCTTAGCCATTTAAATGCAGACAGATCCATTAAAGGCAAGATCAGATGATGAGGATGATGATGTTTAAGCCAGTGAGGACAAGATTAAATTACGACGATGATGATTCAGCCAGTAAAATCAAGATTAGATGATGGTGATGATTCAGCCAGAAAAGGCATGATCGGATTATGATAATTCAGATAGTAATGATAAGATCAAGTATGATGATACTGATCCACTTAGTTCATGCAATATCAGTTGATTATAATGATGATCTAGCCAATTACAAAAATATTAAAATACAATGGTGGTGATCCAATTAATGAAGGAAAGATCAAATTATTATGATCCAGCCAGTGAAGATGATGATATTGACTCACCTAGTAAAGGCAAGATCAGATTATAATGATCCAGACTGTGAATTTAATATTAAATTACGATGGTGATTATTTAATCTGTAAATGCAAACTTAGATGATCATGATAGAGATAGTGACGACAAGATCAATTCAAATCCAAACAGTTGAATTTTCGATTAAAAAATATTAATTTTGATCGTAAAAATTAATTTTTAACCCAATCAATTAAATTT
>JAAAKG020133576.1:0-14128 GCA_010014905.2 Druon quercuslanigerum | reverse complement strand
TATATATATTTACTAGCAGAACTAACGACGACCGCCAAACCCAAAACCAGAATGCCTAACACATTCATTTTATACTGATTAAGTCAAACTGATGTTCGAGAAATTCGCGACTTCGGACTAACTACTGAATATTCAACAAGATGTTTCCATTTATATACTAATCATTTCCTTAATTGCCCTCATAAATTATTTTACATTTTTTAACATGAAGTACATTTTCGTTATCATTTACATCTGCTGTATTTGCTACGGTGATTTATAAATGTTGATTTCAATTACCTTCAGGCCCTGGAAAAATAAGTTCTACTAAATTGCGTTTTTAGCTTTTTTACTCACATAATAACTTTGAAGGCATTGTAATCATTGCATTTTCAATAGCAAACTGCTTCTCAATATGTTATTTAAAGACGATTAATTATTTGAAGGTCTCCGCACCCAATTGTCATGGCAAACGCTCACACTATGAACAGTTTTTGTTTTAAGAGGATTTAGAAATTATATTTTAGTATATGTTTTTACCTGTGGAGTGGAATGTATAACAGACCTTTTTCCCTCTCTTTGCATTACGCTTGTGCAAGTTTATGGAGAAAAAGAAATTAACGGACGAACAATGCGATATAATCCCGTTGGAAGTAAAAATCGCTAAGCGTTCGGGCGATGCGCAAAACGGCTATATATTGACGTGTTATTTAGCTTCAAACGCGAAATTCGATTTCTATTATCAAGAGGCGTTTGGCTGTCTTAATCAGTTATCAAAATAGCTAATTCACAAACGCATAACAAACCCCACTTTCGTTTTATAGTTTGCTTCCTAAGTTTTTCGCAAAGCGCTTAAGTTGAATGGCCAGACAACAATAATTGATATTCAGCGTTGCAATTGAATACAGATCAGCCAGTTTATGTAACAAGCACTCTAGAGCAAATTTCGCAGAAGTTTTCCCTTTGTGCCAACGCTTCCATCCTAACGTCCAACGCTAAGCGTTTGATAACATCACTCTGACAACAAAATAACCGCCAGCGGTGCTGTTTTTGTAACCATGAATACAATAAAATGATTATTGCGGACTTGAGCTGGCTAAACAGCAATGCTGGAAGTTGATTTAATGTCTGGATGCTTTTATAAATGCTTGGCATTGAATCTTTAGTGGAAACGTTAAAACGAGATAAGCATTTCTGATAAGCTGTTTTAGAATATTTGATTAAAATTGGCGAATTGAAGTCAAACCGCAAGGCTGGGTATTTATTTCGCTGTGTGCGTGGTTTTATGAAACGCTTAGCGTTGAACGTAAGGATGGAAGCGTTGGCAAAAAAGGAGAATTCTATAAAAGGTGCTTCAGATTACTTGACATAAACTGGTTGATCAGTGCCAAATCGGAATGCTGGGTATCAATTTTGTTGTCTGGCCATTCAACTTAAGCGCTTGACGAGGATCTTAGGAAGCAGTCTATCATAGGAAAAAGGCGTTCGTTATGCGTTTGTGAATTAGCCATTTTTATCATCAATTTAATTAATCAGACGCCTTGCTCAAAAGAAAAGCACTGTTAGAAAAAAAATCTGTAATATATTTCACTCCACAGAAAAAAAATATGTAACAAAATCTGACTTTTATATCGTCCTAGCGCAAAAAATTCCATAAAGTAAGTTTTTTCCATAAGGATTTTTTGATCAGGAGAGCATAAACTATAAAATATTTTTTTAATTTTAAAAATGCCACCCGGTGCTTTTTTACCATGTATTAGCTTTCAAATAATCTTAGTAGGAAACCCGAGAAGAAAAACATTTGAAGAATTTTATTTTAAGTAAACAAACCGGCTTCCAAAAATATCAAAATAACCAGACTGGTTACCATCCCGACGAGATAAAATCATCCTTTATAAATAAAACGATAATAGAATCTCAGAAGTCCAAAAGTATGCTCGACTAGCAGCTTCAAGAGGCGAAATAGAAACAGATGTAGGCCCTGAATTAACCGATGGCTTAAATGAGCATTACGACCCGAAACCTCGAAGGGAAGAAGCGTAAAAAGAACGAATGCCCGAAAGTAAAAGTTTAGTTAGTCGTAACCTAGAATAAAAAAAACCCAAAACGAGTTCCCAAAAATGAATCTAGAATTGCCAGCTAAAGATATAATTAGAACCATTAAAGGAATCATCGGCCACGACGACATTGGTGTAGAGGATTTCATAACATCTATTAAAAAAGCTAAAAAAGAAGCAGTCAGGAACACCTACTATTAGCTTTTGTAGTAGCGGAGAAAATAAAAGATAACGCGGGGAGGGCTATAAGATACACTAGCATAAATAATTATGATAACTTGTTTGATGTGTTACGTCAAAATCTTTCACAAATAGGTTCGATTTCAGCACTTAGACCAAAATTAGAAAACTGTAAAAAAGGACAGACCGAATTAGTTTAAACTTTCAGTTTAATATTTAAACAAAAAGTAAATGAATTAAAATATGAAGTTTAAAGCAAGCATTTGCTTACTGATAAAAGGAAAATTTCCTTAAATATTGATGACCAAGAATGTCTTAAACGATATGTATTAAACTTACAAAGGGAAATTGGTCTTTAAGTAAAACCACAAAACTCCGCGAGTCTAATAGAGGCTCAGAACCAAGCCATAGAAACCGAAATGTGGCTACGTGAAGCACAACTAGCTGGAACATCAATCTCACCACTTGTTTTTGAAACGACATCTCCCTTGACACCACGAACACAATCAACACGAACACCTAGAGTAGCTAATTATTATTCTATGTCGCTATCCACGAGATCGTCAATGAGGTCCTTATGGACACAAGCTTCCGCCCAACAGAATAAACAACATACATGAGAACCAGCAAAATTACTTAAACGCCGAAGACATAACTCAAGAGGAAGAGAACGAGCAACTAGATTATGAAAATTCAGCCGAATCTCTGCAATCAATGGACGACTAGAATACATCCTTGGGAGACATCGAGACGGAGAATAATACCAACTACTAGTTGGTAAAACTAAAACCCATTTTAATATCTTCCAATATTAGTTATGAAAAAATTATATCCATTAAATCTCGAGACGAGATTCAATGTGAAAGAGGGAGTAAAAGCGAGACAGGCGAGACATCTAAAATATCGTGCCTTATCCAGTGAGTCAAATTTACGAATTGTTAAAAAATTCCAGATTAGCAAATATTAAAAAAGGAATTAAAGAAGAAATCAGAAAAATAATAATAAAATATAATGAAATGTATACGTCACGTGGAATCAGCACCCTCTATTCACCTTAGAATTCGCCCCTCTGGTTTGTACCAAAAAAGACAATAAATTAAAAATGGTTGTTGATTATAGGTAATTTAATAAAGATACGGATCAAGATGCATATCCGCTGCCTATCATCAAGGACATATTAGATCCACTAGGTCAACTAAAATTCTTTTCAGCATTCGATTTAAGCGCAGCTTTCCACCTGATCCCAACTGACCCAGACACGTTACAATGAATGATGGATGGTGAATTTTGAGGACTGATAGGTGAAAAATGTTTTGTATATACAGATGATATTGTAGTATTTGGTACAACCATTGAACAACATAATAAAACCCTGCTTGATGTATTTGAAAGGACTGAGCAATTAGAATTACGCCTAGGACCAACAAAATGTAAATACTTTAGACCTGTACTGGAATATCTAGGACATGTGATAACAAAAAGTGGCGTGAAGCCAAAATCAGCAAAAAACGTGTGTGTAAGAAACTATAAAATACCTTTGACGGTCAAACTAATACAATCATTCCTTGGACTAGCAAGTTACCCAACAATTGCCCAGGTATCAGATTTTATGTGTGTTTTGATAAAACTAGAGAGCTCACCAAAGAAGAGCGCTAAACAATTATGAAGGATGGTCATGCTAATCATCTTAGTAAAAAGCCCACAATTCAACGAGCACAAAAGATAGGCGAATAAAAAGTTGTGGATAAGGTTTTAAAATATACGTAAAAGCCTGTCCTATTTTTCATCTCCAAAGAACAGCTAGAATCACTAATCTAGCCCAAGCTCTTATTCCAGACACGGTAACACAACCTAATAAAAAATTTCGTTAGATGTCTTTGGCCCACTCCCTGAAACAAAACTAGGTAATAAATATATTTTAATCCTTACAAGTCAGGTTGAGTAGGCTTTAGAAATTAGACAGGTGAAAACAACTTCCTTCCATCCACAAACAAATGGCAATATAGAAAGCATGCGCAATGCGACTTTTGGACTTTAGGAAGAAATCCCAACATCTCTTCGGCTATACCCAGATTTTAAACCCTTACTTACCCTGAATGAGTAAAACAATGGAAAATTTGTTTGGACAAAATTCTTAGGAAAGCCAGAGAGAAAATAGAACGTGAGCAAGAAAAAAGAAAAAACGATTTGATAAAAATATAATAGAAGGTACCCTGCCTATGAAATAGGAAATACGGTCAAATCAAAAAATAGTATTAAACAGAATAAATTGGACTTGAGCTAGATAGGCCCGTGGGTCATAACAAAAATTACTACAAATAATAATTTAATAATGAAATTGAAAGTCAAAACCATACGACTTCATATCGATTAGGTAATGCCCTATTTTGTTACAGAAAAATTTTATCACTCTTATATTCCTTGGATTACTCCTAACGACAAACCAGGCAAACTGCATGATACAATAACTTAATGTGAATATCTACATGGAAGAATTGAAAAGTCCACCTTTTGCATGAAGAATGGATAATAATTATCGGGATAAATTAGAAAACAACTGACTAAAGACTAACAGCCTTTAACCAAACTATGTTATTAGCTGAACGAGCTTGCGGACGCAACTGTGCTCCATAGGACGAGCTAAGATTAATAAAAGGACAATACAACAGACTTACCTTTAAAATCTCTATCCTACATAAACTATTAGCAGGCAAAAGACAAAAGAGGGAAATTGCGGTACCCTTACTGAATCCGATCTTAGTTAAATAAATTTGGAATTTTGACAAAATATACACTGACAAGAAGAACATTGCAACATTATTAACTAAACGTAGTAAGATCCTTAAACTTATACTAGACACCTCCACAACAGATTATAAAATATTACATGATAAATCGAGACGAGAATCTGAATCTGCTAAAAAATTAAGTCATACATTAAACTCGAATACTAAGGATAATTTTGTAAATGCTGAATTAATTTTAGCCATCTAGGCAGTAGACAAAATAAAAGAAAATGTTGACACACCTATTAATGACATTATTGATGTAAAGCATGGAATTGTGCACACTCAATTACTCACACCCAAAACTATAAAAGAAATGATAGGAGACTTTGAATCTTATCGCAGAACAAGGTATCGCTTCCATAAAGCCGAGGAAAATTACCAATATACGTATAATTGAAATCAGTTCCGTTAATGTAATATTGATTTAAGGATTATTTACCTATATAATGAAATCCCAGTTTTGGAAAACGAAGAGGGATCCTTGCAAACAATAATTTCAATGCCAACTTAATTGAATAAAGTATTCGCTTCCTTATTCCCTGATCATTGTTTGATAATTTCTTACAAAGACAGTTACGAAGCAATAGACCAATGAACAATAGCTAAAAGTAAGAATATTGGCAAATATCTAATTACTAAAAGGAACTAACCTAATTCAAGTGTCTCTGATACAAATACTTGTGGAGGCTACTACTGCTATCTACTAAGTAGATACACAGAATCCAAATTACACCATTTACTTATTTATTGAATAAGGAAACATTCATACCAGTGAAAGGAGGCTGTATTATAATACCAATAACTAATGTTAATATAAGCATTACTTGCAAAATAACCTTTAAATTAAGCCAAATAGAAGCTAATACTTTAATCTCAGGAATTAGTAGCCAAATATACAATAATGAAGACAAACTAGACTTAACTAGGAACATAGAAATGTCAACAATCATTGCTATTAATGTAACTCATTGTATAGAAAACGCGAACAAGATTTAGATAATTGAGAATTTAGGCTAATACAGATGCCTAAGCAACATAACATTGATGAACTCAAAAATGCACGTCTTACCTCAGATGACTTAAAACTTATAAAGAAACAAGCATTAGGTGGATATATTATGTATGCCATGCAACAATAGCTTCAGCGACTATTTTTTGATTAAATCGATGCGGATTATTTCATTGTGTGATTAAATTTATGCCTAAGAAAATATGTTTACTATGTATTAAAAATAGAGTTGAACATCATACCGTTACACGCATCAAATTAGATTGATTTCGACTTCCGATGATTTTTTTCCTTTAATGCGTTTGAAATTTGTAAGCGGCGTCAACTAAGAATTTCTAGCTGCTGACTTTTTTCTATGTTGCTTTGTGCATTCACAAGAAATATTAATTATTTAAACAATTTGGAATGAGAAATTAAAAGTTTGCCCTTTTTTCTACAAGTCAATTTGTTTACGGATCTAACAAGGAATGTCTATCGGATGACCCTTATATATATATTGCTTTGTAAATTTACAAGAACTATATTAAAAAAATGTACATAACAAAATTAAGAGTTTGGTCTTTTTTCTATAAATGAACTTGATTTTTCACAAAATTAAAGAAGAAATTCCTTTCCATGATTTTTTTTGCTATGATACTTTGATTAACAAATTAGGAGTTTAGTATTTTTTCTACGAATAAGCTCCATTTTTTACATACAATGATTGACTTTTTTCTGTGTTACTTTGTAAATTCCCAAGTATTATTAATTATTTAAACGAGTTGGTTTTCGGATTTAACTAAGATTGACTTTGCTTTGGTTCTTTTCTAAGTTATTTGTTAAATTTACAAAAACTTTTAATTTTTTAAACAACAATAATGATTTATTATTTAATTAATTTTCATGAAGAAAATCTGAAAATCACTATTTTTTAAATTTGTAACCCTTTGAAAATTTTGAACAAATAAATTTTTATTGGGAAATGTATGCACTATATATTTAATAAGAATTAAAAAAGAATAAAAACTTTATGTATAATGGTGAAAACTTTCATTTTCATTAATTTTATTATTTTTCCTAATTTCTTACAGTAATTTAAAAACCTCTTTAATTGCATATTTCTCTTCATCAAAATTGTCCGAATGTTTGAGCCGAAGAAACTAAATTTGTGATCTGGCATCCAAACTCACATCCGAAAAAAGATTCAAAAAAACGTTTTTAGCACTTTTAGTGTTTTCAATTCAGTTCTTTAATTTTAAAATTAAAAAAAAAACTCATTCAGAAAGGCCGTTGTTCCGGAAAGTTACCGGGAATTTTTCGATACCGAATATGTCTATCTAAAATATTCAAGCTTAAAAAAATTTAATTTAGAAAAATGTGATTAAAAAAAAAACATTTTTTAATGTATAGCAAGATTTGACAGTTTATACAGGTTGTCCCAGAAACCTCGTACTGCCAAAAACTAGGGCAATGCTTTTCAAATTTTGAGCAAAAAAGTCCTTTGCGATTTTTCGAAATTCTCAAAAATAAGCGAGATATTCACTATTTCTTTTGGCCAATCAGCGCGCTTGGCGGGAACAGCGCCAGTGTCGTAACAGCGGTCATGGGGCCCCGAAAGAATTTTGTTTGTTTATTTATGTTTGAATCGAAACAATGCTTGATAATGAGGAGATGTTTTTTATTTTCAATTCGCGTGATTGTAATTTTTCCGACTTGCAAATATTTTGTTGAGTTCGAAATCGCGAAAGGCAAAATGATTAATTTTGTTTAAAAAAAAACTTTCGGAAAAATTACAATCACGCGAATTGAAAATGAAAAACATCTCATCATCAAGCATTGTTTGGATTCAAACATAAATAAACAAACAAAATTCTTTCAGGGGCCCATGACCGCTGTTACGCCACTGGCGTTGTTTCCGACAAGCGCGCTGATTGGCCAAAAGAAATAGTGAATATCTCGCTTATTTTTGAGAATTTCGAAAAATGGCAAAGGACTTTTTTGCTCAAAATTTGAAAAGCAATCTGAAATTTAAAAAACTAATTCGCTAAAGAAAAGTTTAATTTTCAACGAGAAAAAAAGAAATTTTGAATGAAAAATGTCGCGCAAAGGACGAATATTTAACCAATTAAATTAATTTTTAACAAAATAGTCGAATTTCCAACTAAATACATCAATTTTTCATCAAAAAGCTAGATGTTCTGCAAAAAAATTTTAAGATAAAATGAAAAGTTACATTTTAAGTTAAAGATGTAGTTTCGAACTAAGAGAAAAAGAAAAAAATTTTGGAAATTTTAAAATCTTCAACCAAAGAAGTTAAGTTTTAACTGGCATATTTGACATTTTTAACCACAGAAAATGGTCTTCTACGAACAAAAGAAGAATTTTCAACAAGATACAAGCATTTTAATTTTTTAACTCAATTTAATGTTTGTTCATCTTTAATGGAAAACACGTGTCCGGAAAGTACTATTTCTTATCAGAGGTTTATTTGCCAGGCTTGTAACTCGATCCGCAATAATTTTTTTTCAAACACAAAAAATAAAACGCCAGGAGTTCTAAATATATTTTACTTGTTTTTAAACCTAAAGCTCTTTCTTTATCTAAGGAAATACAAAAGTTTAAATTAAATGTATGGAATTGTTCCGTTAATTCCAAATTTTAAATTGAATGTAGAAAGCACATCTAAAAGAACTAAAAATTTATTTAATTTCAAATTACTCTTTTTGCGTCCTATAAATTAAAGTTTTAATGATTTGATGTTATTTCATTAATCGACAATAACATGTTTACCCGTGAAAAATGAAGATAATTTCTTAGGCATTATTTCTACTTGCAAATATTTGAAAACTATTGAAAATCAACTTCTATATTTATTTGAATTATTTCTCGTTAGTTTAAAAAGCATTATCAGAATTATAATTTATTTACAGAATTATTAGTTTAAAGAATAATTTAGTTTGTTCAAAATTCAACAATTTGGTTGTAAAATCATCCTTTTTGGTGGTAAATTCGAATGTTTGGTTGAAAATTTGACTTGAAAATCCTTCTTGGTTGAAAATTAAATAATATGTTAAAAATAACATTACATAAATGTATAGTTATTGAACTGTTTTGTAAATATTTATCTTGTTTGTTTCACAATTGTACATTTTAGATAATACTTTTCTTCTACATTAACTGAAAAGTCTTTTCCATTGCAAATCTAACTTATTTATTTTTTAATTCGTTTGTTTTTTTTAAATAAAAAAATTGATCATGTCATTCGACAAATATTTTTATGGTTGAATATTGGTCTATTTTGTAAAAAATTTACTTACTTTTTTGGAAATTAATTTTTTTTCAAAACTTATTTAACTCACAATACAAATTTTCTATTTTTTGTTGAATACTTCTTAGTTGAAACTTTAATTGCTCGAGAGCAAATACATCTCTTTTATTCAGAATTATTTATTGTGTACAAAAAGAAAGGTTTATTGTTTATTTTTTCATATCGTGCTTTGTTGAGCTTGAAATTTATATTTTAGTTTTTTTTTTTAGTTTCGTGAATTCTATAACTCTTGTTATTTTTATTTGGCAAAAAAGTCCTAAGGATAAATTTGTATGGAAACTTGTTTTCACCTAAAAAAGGTTAAATTTTGGAACAAAAAGATCAATTTTCTGCTTTCATACATACATTTTTAAACTTGAATTGTGATACATATTTTGAGGTAAAAAATATGATTTCAATTCAAAAAAGAAAATTTCAAAAATTACATAAATTTTCAACTAAAAACTTCAGTTCTCAACCAATAAGATTAGTTTCCTACCAACAAATATTAATTTTTAAAAAGCTGCAGAAATACGGAATCAAGTATTTAGATTTCGAAACTAAAAAATTCCATTTTTCACTGATAACTATTTTTAATAGAAAAAGTGAATCTTCCACAAAAAAGTTAAATTTCCTAGCATATGCTTCAATATGTTACCCTCTGTTTCATTTCTAAGACAAAAATACGATTTTCTATACAAAATAGTATGTACTACTATAATAGTAGTATACCCGAAAATACGAAATTTTCAAAAAAAAACATGAGTTTTCTACGAAATTGCAAAAGTAAATAAAAAATATTCAATTAAATTAGCACTTCAAATTTGCAAAACCCATTTGTTAACTCATAGTGTTTTTTGGGACCCTATAAAACATGAATTGGGGTAATATTTAAAAAGTCATATTTTATTCATATGATATGGTTACTTTTTCACAATAAAAAAATCTATATTTTTGTGTGTATTTCATCAAATTATCGGGCTATATGCATGAAAAATCGAGAAAAGAATATTGGACCTCCCCATTATTACATGCGCTCTTGCATATGTTATAATATATATGCATATATATATATATATATATATTTGTTGAATTTCAATACTTTCGAGAAAAACAATGTACCATTATAATAAATAACTTGACGTGTGCAAACGTTGAGTTGGTGATGAAATATAAAAATGGCGTCTAAATGTACATAATCTATATTTATCATTCTCCATTCGTCTAACTCGTGAAAAAAGACAAATAAATTCCCAATTTAGAGAATAGAATAGATTATTTACATTAATCAAACTAATTCTTTTCAGAAATTTAAAGCACGAAATGGTTGCTGCGTCTCCATAGGTACATTACTTCTCAAAAAGATATTATCAACCAAAATCATTTCAGTTGAAAATATCATGCAAAATGAAATACTTTGTCTTTTAATAAAACACAAAGACTCAGATTATTTGTACTGGATATTCCTTTCTAATGTTCGAGTTTTTTCTAATTGTTGTTATACTTCCCTGCAGAGATATACTTAGATATACTTAGCAGCTAAATTTTGAAGAATATGTCGAAATCTGATACATAATTTTTGTTCGATTATTTCATAATATGAAGTATGCTGCAGTATAGTAGAAATTACAAAACAGATTCATATTTTTGACCTAATAGAAATTCTTGAATAAAATAATTGGATCAATTGTGCAAGAAAAGTGCACATGTAATTCAGATTCGCGACTGAATTTTTCATCTGAAGTTCGATAAAATTTAGGAAGCAAATAGTTTGCTATTAGAAATTACTTTTGAAATTAAGAGATATCATTTAGTCGAATATCTTCATTTATTTTAAAAGTTTACATGCAGAAAACATATGCATATTAAGTTTCCTTTACAGTCTGCTGCCGGATTTTAAATAAAAGCGCTCTGAAACATATCAATTTGCAATATTTTTGAGGTACCAAAATAAATGACGGTAAAATGCAAATTTTTATAGTTTAATATAAGTTACAATTCTTTGTATCATATATTTATCTTGAATTTTTCGTTACAACATTCCGTGATGCATCCAGTCATAGCCTGGATGTGCGGTGTGTTCAATATGTTTTGGGAGCTCATATTCATGATCATGTGGTGTTTTTGGTGGCAAGAATGTATATAAGCCTAAATCAAATACAATTCCAGCACGATCCTCAACTGCTACGGACTTTCCTGTATATATATGTTTGAAAAATATGTGGGCTGCATCATTAAATATTGGAGAAGCAACTCCTCGATTGAGCCAGCCGATGATCCACTGACCTCTGCAAACTAGTGTAATGCGCCCTGTAGGTTTTTGTGTGCCGTAAATATGAACATCTGGAATCTCTTCTGTTGCAGCATCAAATGTCCACATAGTATCGTGTACCGCATCCTGTATACTGATGCAAACTAAAACATAGAAACGAAGATGTTAATGTTTCTGTTTCATAAAACAAGTAAAATATAAGAATTTTCGGAATGGAAGAAATGTATTCGGGTCGGAAAAAAGAGCCAAACTAAGTTATGAAAAGCTTTTCAGCCTTATAGGTTTGATTGAAGTCCTTAATTGACACCTTCTACTAAGAAAATTTTTTTTAAAGATTCAGGTCAAAAGAAATCATTTCTTTGCTGAACAAATGTTTTTTATATTATATACATAAATTCCCAAAAACAAATTAGTTCTTTTACTCGAAAATTACGTAAATTATGTAATTGTGTGTGTATATTGATAGCATACTTACAAGAAGAATTAACGATGACCGCCAAACTGAAGACCAGAGTGCCAACAACACTCATTTTTTCTGGTTAAGTTAAACTGATGTGCGAGAAATTCGCGACTAACGTGTAACTGATAAATCTTCTACAAGAATTTTATATTTATACCTACTCATTGTTTTCTTCATTGCTCTCGTAAATTATTTTACTGATTCTAATATGGGCTGAAGGGGAGCAGCTTATTTTTTATGTAAAGTTTGGGCCATAAATATTTGTTATCAGTTACATTTTTTACCTCTGCCACGGAGATTTAATAATGTTTATTTTAATTACAGCACAACTTCGGTCAAATAAGTTGTACAAAATTCTGTTTTTTGCTTTTAAACTCATATAATAACGTTAAAGTTATTGCTTTCATTTGATTTGCAAAAGAGATGGTTACATTTAACTGTACTATTAGAAAATATCAAAATTTTTCTTTATGATCGAAAAGAAATGTATTTCCTCATGAATAATTATGATACAAAATAAGCAATAAAAAGATGATAAATTAAAAACATGGCATCCAAAATACCGCACTTTTCGACTCATCGGACAAAAACAACAATTTGGACTTCTTGGGGAAGAAGCAAATGGAAGGAGGAAAACTTTTTAAAGTAATTAAAAAGAAATATTTAAAAAATATTTAATTTGTTTGTTCTTGTCTAAATTATGTTTTTCACTAAAATGGACAGAAATTCGGGTAGTGGGATTGATGTGCTTGGAAGACCTGTAAAAAATATTAAAGAATTTTACCTAATTAGTAAAAAATTAAGATAAAAAAGTTGACAAAAAGACTATTTATTAACATTTAAAATTCATAGATTGCTTCCAAAAAATATTTTTTACATCATTAAAAGGGTTTGCATTGATTTTCGAAACAAACAAAATTAGGAGAAATTAGATATAAATACTAAAAAATTTTTAAAATCCCTGGATTGACTACTGGAAAGCTTTCGATTCCACCTTCCATAGACTTGTCATCTGCCTGCTGGAAAGCTTGAAGTTTCAACGACACATAGTAAGATGCATCAAGAGGTTGATGCTCTTTGGAAAACTAGATTTACTGTCTCATATGGAAAATACCATGAGACAGCGAACGAGGTCACCTTCCAGAGGGGCTTCTTTGAGGCCTATGATGTAAACCCTCAGCTTTTTTGCATCACACTTATGCCTCTATCTTTCACAAAGCGAAATTCTTCTGCATACCTCTGTGGCGACACTAATTAACGCGAGCATAAAGTCACTTGCGTATTTTAGATGGATGAACTAAAGATCTATTCTTCTGGTTAAAGCAAACTTTAGATTGTTTTAAAAATCGTCACTTCGCGGTCACTTCGAGGCCTTCGCGATGCACCTGTCTTAATGCAGTTGTAAGCAGGTAAGAGATAGATTCAAACTTACCCTTAACATAACTTCTTACAAGTCCGTGTATTTTTTGCTGTAACAACTATCAAGAATGATTATAAAGCTTTAGGGAAGAAGCATATAAGAGTTTCAAAATTCATGAGCGCAATAATGTACGTAGACCGGGCATTCTATTTTTTTAAATAAATTAACGGTCTACACCATTTACCGGCATTTTCCGGCTGTAATTTTTTGTACCAAGCTTTACTCAGATATCTAAAAGAATTCTTCTGCCTTACACTTTATGGTAATCTTTAGCAAAATACCATATTTATCATAGAAGTTTAGGTTTCAATCACATTTTTAGCCATTTAGCTTAGTTAAATAATATTACGAATGTTTATAGAATATCAATTTCAAACTTCAGATTAATGAAGGCCATATAATATGCGGCAAGTATAAATAATTTTTAATTTTCTTTGTTATTGTAATATATTTATCGATTGCTAAAAAATCGACTTTCGTTAGGTTTCCGTGGCTTGTGGACCACTATGAGATTTCATTTTTGCATGCCGCGACGATATAATTTCCACTTTAACATACCGTGATCGCAGTTTCCAATGATAGGTGCAGACCTACCTGGCGAAATGTAGACAAGGAGATGGAAAAAATGATAGAGGTAGTAAAAAGAGGATTAGAGTCAACAAACAAAAATGAAGTT
>JAAAKG020133575.1:0-14128 GCA_010014905.2 Druon quercuslanigerum | reverse complement strand
GGCCACTAAATATACTTAGCAGACTATCATAAAAAAACTTATAAGGAGTATACAATCAAGACAATAAATAGAATATATTCAGAATTTCTAATTAAAATAAAATAAAATATATTTAAAAATCATAAAATTAAAAAAAACAATTAAAAAATTAAAAAGTACAAGAAAAATGCTTTTCAAAATACTCCAACCTTCCCGTGGTGAAAAGCGTGAGTAGGTACCCAACTGAAAATCATTGTTTTTTTCCATAAAAATCGAGATATCACTAATTTTCTTGGAAACTTTCACTCGTAGAAAAAAATGTGTTACACAAAAAATGTGTATTTTTGTACGATTTACAACTTTTATTAGAAATATTTTGCGAGATTTTGCATATTGGCTGAGATAAACGCAAAAACCCATATTTTTATGTTTTTTTTTCGCAATTTTATCATAAAAATCGCCGAGTCGCCAATTTTCACTATCATTTTCGTAATCATTGCGTCAAAATACATAGGTATACGCAGTATGAAGGATTTTGGAGGTGGACCTTAATCGGAAGTTCACCCGAATATATTTTCCTGTAGAATCCACAGAGAAGAAGGTATTTCACAAAAACTAAAATTTTCAAAAAAAAATTCACTAAAAAATCATATTAGGAGTTATACCTTGTAAACGAGCTTTAAAAAAAATGTTTTTGCACTTTTTAACTTTTTGAAGCGTTCTAAAGGTTACTAGATAATGAACATTTTGAAGTCAAAAAATGAGTTTTTATAAAAAGGACCCTAACGTTTTTTTTTTAATTTTAGGCTTAAAATAGTTGGAGGTCATGCTTAAAATAAAAATTTCAAGACATAATGAACAGGCAAGGCCCATATCAGTGAAAACTGGTTTAGGCTAGGCATGGTGAACTTTTCCATGGAGCACCAGTGACCTTGGTAACAGAAGTGAGCAAAGGAAAGGAAAAATATGAAAAAGTATTATAAAAAAAACTTCTCAGTGGAGGCATCGCGGTTTCGAAGAACGTGAAGATCCATCCACGCGGGAATAAAAGGATCAGTTGCAATAGATGGATCACTGTGAAAGAAATTTTTTCTTTGATACTCGACGCCCCGTGACACTTCACACGATATGTTTTGTGGAGTTGATTATGGATGAGCAAGAACCGTAAAAGAACAAGCAGTCCGAGTTGTGAGCAGGAAATATATTTGTCGCCCTCAGAATATTTCGATTTTAGAGTGTTTATAAAGCTATTTTTGAAATAATATATATACCATTTTTATTGTTATTTCGCAAATTATCCAGTTTTTTCTTGTTATTTTGAGATACCATTTTCATCTATATCATATATATTTAATCTTAAATGTTTTATTATTCTATTAAAGTATCCTTAACGGAAATAGTTGGGCTTGCCCTACGCTATCTTTCTTGAATTACAAATTTTCCATTGAATTACACCCCAAACCATACGTATTATTTTATCCACCCCCCGAGTTCATGATAAACACCTACATTAATCTAGATTCTTTTTCCTTTAATCCTTCAAGTGGAAATATTTCACCCCAAAATTTATCGTGTATTCATCAATTAACATTTTATTGAAGATTGAAAAAAATATATATAAAAATCAGCCTATATATTAAAAAAATTATATGTAACTGACAATTATTGTGCCTATACTAGGGTTACAATAAAGAATTAACAGATTTTACGTCAAAAAAATATATAAGACATTGATTTTTAACGAAGCACTTTGAAAAAACACCCCCCAAAATTTCAATTCAAAAGCACTAATTTATAAATTAATAAACAATGCGATTTCCAATATGTAACTCTCCCTTGGTTTTCAAGAAATAGATGTTTTTAAAACAGAATTATACAATTAAAGAATAATGCACAGAAATTTCGATTGCAAATATCTTTTGGATTTTTTGTCAGAAAAATTAATTTGAAACTTGGCAATTGGTATCTTGATTATTTTTCGATATATCGATTCTTTTGCATTAAAATGATTAAATATTCAATTACTGAATGAGAATATGCATTAACAATTTTCGCCCCATATATTGTAATTTTTCTGCTGATCGTTCTAATTATAAAATAAAATTTTTATTTATGACAGTTGACAAACACAGGGTGTCAAGTGCGCTAATTAGAGCTTGTTCCAGAAATTTACATGTATATATGTACTCGTACATCCGTGACAATGCAGCTGCGCCAGTGAAAGGTGTACAGAACAATGATTAATAGTTTGCTTCAATTGAATGCCTGTTATTTAATTGTATCCTAATAATGTTATGACGCACTAACGCATTGCATAAAGTTATATATTTTGTTATGTGACTTAATTGCTAAAAAGGTGACAAATAGTTCGATCTTTTAAAAAAGACATTTCAGGAATTACTAAAATAACATTGTATTTGCAGTTGTAACGATCCTTCATGAATTCCTATAGGCAGATTATTTTAAAATAATATAAAAAGAAAATTTGAATACGGATGTCTTTAAGCAGAGAATTTTAAACTGAAAGTAAACATTTTTCAAGTGTCATGCGCTTGAAATAATCAACACATGTGTCATTTTAACCCCTACAGAAAGAAAACTTTAAGAAAGACATTGAACAAACGAAAATATCTGCATACGCTACTATATATATATGTTAGGCTCAAAGCCCGAAAACGGTCAAAGACCAAAAAAAAACAGCCGCAACGCGTTCTGGCCGTTGCAGAAATGCCAGAACGCGTTGTGGCTGTTTTAAAAACGGCCAAAGACCTAAATAAAAGATCAGAACGCATTTACGTTGTTTTCAAAACTGTTCTTTAGAGCAATGATTTTATTTGTTTTTACGAGAATGTATTAAATTGCATTTCCGATGGACTACGCCAGTCAGGTACTAAAGATGGAACCTCGGAAAGATTGTATGCCAGAAATGACTTTACGCCAGCGATTCGAATTTTATAGATACTCAGGAGGTTCCATCTAATCGTTTGTCTTTACGAACTGCATCTGCTGAAAGTTCTGGTTCAAAACAAGGTTTTATATTTTGCAACTGTAGGAGGTATTGTATTGATAAATGTCGTTAACTACGTTAAGTCTAATTCAAAATGCCATTCAAAAAGTTCGTGTAAAAACCAATAAAATTATTACTTTCACCCAATGAAATAAATGAATGAATTTGTTCATAAAACTTGTTCAAACTATTAACTATTATTATTTGTTGGTGTTCGTTTGTAATTAAATACTTTTCTGACACATTTTAATAAGAAAGTCCGTGTAGGGGAGACTCATCTTGCCCCGGTCTCCCCTAATTAATGCATTTAAATTCCGAAAATACGGCAGATATATATTGAGTTACATTTATTAATTTGTTTATAATAATTAAAACAATGGAAAAATTCCATATATAATTAAAATTTATATTCAACGTAAGTAACTTTACTAACCTCTGTTTTTTGGACTAAATATCAATAAATAGGGCTAAGTAGATAGTACAAAAATAAACAATTGCATTCCTAAAGTTAGATAACAGATTAAAACAATTTTTTAAACCGTGCAATTCTCCATGAAAGTACCATCCTTTCTAAGTATTTGAAAAAAATATACTCTGATGGCCGATTTTTGTCCCAAAGAAGTTTTTATTTTCCACTGTGCGTCGTATATAGTTCGATTACTTTAGAGCACAGTTTCGTGTTAGCCCTTTTGAAAACTACCAATCAAAACGGGTTTTAGTCGTTTGAAATGGGACAGAACGTGTTCTGGCATTTTTAAGAATACCAGAATGCGTTCTGGTTATTTTAAAAACAACCAAACCGCGTTCTGGTTCTGGTTGTTTTAATTTATGAATGGCTATGAATTCTAGTCAAATACTGATTCAACCCAAATTGTCTGATATGTAAACACGTACATATTTATCCAGTCCAGTGAACTCAAATTTTAAATTTATTTTAATAAAGCTTGTAATAAACCATTAATCTTGTAGGGCTAGTATGTAAAATTAACATAATAACCTTTGAAAGCGCAATGGGAGAAAGATTTTTGATGTGGTGGGGGAACTCGACTTACGCGAATCCTAGTCCCAGACTTTCGCGATAAGTGGAAGGATACTGTATGATAAATAATTCAGCATGTATAATAGGGTGCGTCGGAACCCACTGAAGTAGATAACGCGCGCAAGTAAAACAGATTTAACAGTTTATTGCATTACAAGGAGGATTAGACAGGTCTACACGTGGCTACCTGTCTAACCCTACGAGTGATGCACGATTTTTTTTCATAACAGAATGTTATGAGACTGAACGGTTGTCTGAAAAGTGAGTCTTGTTAATATGTTTATAATAACTATCGTTGTGAAGCTAGAGTATATATATATATGTTTAAATCAACAAGGCGGTGATCATATATTGTGCGTTATTCAGGGTCCATTTGTGAAATTATTAATCTGTCAGTGTGGCGGCGCTTGGAACTTATCGTCTGTCAGCAGCTGAAACCGTTCGATAAAGAGCTATCTAACGCTCACTTTTAAGGGGGCCGACTTTTTTAACTGTGGGCTTTGGAAACAAAGAAACCGTAGCTTTATTTCAAGCCTAAAATCAATCCAGAAAATGGTTCATATTTTAAAAAAGTGAAATTTATTTTTGACCTTACTTTTTAAAGGTTAGATATTTATCTTACAGAAAATTCTTATGTGCAGTGAAAAGAACGTGAAAACCCTATCGAAACTGTAGAAGACCTAATTTTCTTGACTGATATTAAAAGATTTTTAAAGCATAAAAATAAATGATATCATTAAAAAAAATTTTTTAACGCTTATTTCCATACATAAACTAATGGTGGTCCACTTCTTAATGTGAGGTTCTTCAAAGAAACAAAAACTCAGCTTTCTTTTAAGCATATAGAAAGAAACAAAAAAATCTTCGCGCTGGGCGAGTACATTCTCTTTATTCGCTGCTCGTTTTGCTCGCCAGTTTAAGCGCACTCTTGAGGCGCCTCTGTTCCATCTTTTGCGAACCTCAAGATAAAAAATCAAATAAATAAATAAATAAAAGGTCTAAATTCGATAAAAAAGTGAAATTTAAATTTGATTTTTATTTTTGAAGGCCAAATTTTTTAGTTCGAAAAATTCTTTCGATGAGTGGAAAAGGCGTGAAAAATCTTATTAAACCAGTAAGAGAAATCATTATGTGTTATTGATATTAAAAGAGCCGTCAGTCACTGAATTCGATGGTACATCTAAAAATTCGAAACATATCACTTGCTTCTTTTCGGAAAATATATGTCTCAGAGTCAAAATTTTATTTTCTAAATTGCCATCTAGCAGGACTACATTTTGCCAAAGTTTGTGTCCGATCAGAAAAAATTGTATTTTTTAGCTGGAGTCACTTCAAAATTAAAGTCCCGTTCCTGGAACATCAAGACGAGAGTAAAGTTAAATTACATTTTTAGTGTTTCCAGTTTTTATCCCCCAGTATCCTATTTTTTTAGTTCTTTTTAATTTTAATAAAGCCTTTAGGCACAAACAAACTATCTGCAGAATTGTATGCTAAAATCTGATAAAAATTAAGAAGACTCAAGGAACCCGGAGATATGTAAAAAAAATGAATTAAAAAACTTGAAAACTTTTACAGATAATAATTTTTAAATCTGTTTTAATCGCTCGCGTTACCTAGATTAAAGTCGATTTAATGCACTTTAGTGGGGGTATTACTGCACTACTTTTAAGCATGATATTTTTTAAGATTTTGTAAACTATTTTTTTCGAATTTTCCTTATCTATAATTCAAAAATATAATATTAAAAAGCAAAAAAAGACTAGTTGGACGGCTTCCATTAGAATATATCCCAGCCAGCACTGTTTAACCCTGTATTTAACTTAGATGATCACATATTAAGCCATAAACAGCTCAATTCGTTCTACAGGACAAATTCCTTCTTTAAAGATTTTTAAATTCATCCGAATTTTATTTTTAAAATGTATATTTTCGAAGATATAGACAGAATTTACATTTAATTTCGAATTGTTAATTACGAGGAAGTTCTAACGCAAGCTTGAGCACGCCCAGGATTCTAAAGTCGAAAGAATCGACAACTGTCATTTGATGATTGTGAATTCTCTTTCGTTAAAACTCCTTCGGCTTTGACGAACAAATTCTCATCACGTATCTCGTGCTTCACACTCGATTTTGTCCATAGTGCAAACTTTTTTGCATTAAGTTCAACTATATTGTATCAAATGTATATTAAATTTATTTTTGTACGACGGTCTGGGACTGCTTATATATAGATATTGCAAAATAAAGTACAAATTTTATTTTGCTTGCCTAATTTAATATATTTATGCTTTATTTTGTATTAATCCTTATTCTTAGCTAATCTAAAAAAGGAATTGTTTGATTAAATTTCTATTATTAAAATTTATAATATTAATAGGTATTGAAAAAATGTATTTTTATTGTCTTGTTTCCATAATTTAAAAAAGTTTTTGATTTGATTCGAACAAAAAATACGCATCCTACCAAAAAATTAGTAATAAAAAATTTGTAATCTTTTTTGGATAAACAGGTTTTGTTTATTAGTTTTTTTTCTTTAACTTGTGTGACTTTTCATTATTAAAAAAAATTAATGTCATTTGTTATGATTAAAACAGAGCATTTGCATCCTATCAAAAAGAGATTAATAAAAAATTCGTAGACCTCTGATGGGTGCACAATTATGGAGTAATCATTTTTTTTCGCTGCTTGTGTCGTTTGTCCAAAAAAATTAATTTTTAATTATTAATGTAATTCTCTCGAAATAAAACAAAAAGTACGCCTCCTATCAAAAAGTGATTAATAACCTATTTTTTCTGGTGAAAAACTTTTGTATAATAATTTTTTACCAACCTTCTGACATATTTTTACAATTTGTTAAGTTCGTAATGTTATTGTTGACGATAAAAACAAAAACTATTCAAAATTCATAGATGTTTTTGAGGTGCACAATTTTTGTATGTTTATATTTTTTCGTAACTTTTGCCAATTGTCCCAAAATTTGCATTTTTAATTTTATTTTATTTTATACAAGTAAAACAAAACTACGTGTTTCATCAAAAAATGATAAATAAGATTTATACGCCTTTTTAGAATGAAAAATTTTTGTCCAATCAATTTTATTTTAACAAGCGTTGTTTTTTCCAAAAATTTAAGTTTTTAATTTTTATCGTTATCAAAAAGAGATTATTAACTTGTCTAAATATCTTATTTTAATGCTGTTTGACGAATAAAACAAAACTTAGCGTTTTATCAAAATGTAATTTGTAACAAATTTGTAGATATTTCTTGAGTGCACCAGTTTTTTCTTGCAATCTTTTTTCGCATCCTGGAAACTCACGACTATCTTGCATATTTTGACCCAAAAATGAAATTTCTTATTTTTTATTATTATTTGTGGGACTAAAATTTGAATTTTCAATTTTTCAAGAAAATTAAAAAATTGTCACGATCATTTTGAATGCGTTTCATAAACCAACGTTTTTCTTCTCTTGACTTTTTTCATATCGTGCCTTTTTTGGCATAAAATTTTCATTTACAGTTGTTTCTTTTATTTTAAAAATGCTATAACTCTGATAGTTTTATTTTTATCCAAAACAAAGTCGTGGGAATAAATTATTCGACTTCGAGCGTGCTACGAATAGCCGTACATAGAATTTTTAAATCATAAAACAACATTGTCTCTAAAATTTTGAAAATGCACTACCTTTTTTGAATTTTCGTCCAAAATATCTGCCCCAAGAACTTGACCTTCAGTTTCCGACACTAAAAGAGTGTATCAAAGATGAATCTAACACATAGCTAATAGGCAAAGATACAGACAAAAATAGATACAGCCATAAACATTCGTAAAAACTTGGTTTTCGGGCTCAGAGGGTCTCAAAACGTGGTAAATTTAGACAAATGGAGGGGGGGAGGGTCAAATTTTACAAAAATCTAATACGTTCTCTGATGGGAACGTAAAAATTAAATTAAAACAACTACTTTTCTCTCAAATCGTCTCCTAAACTTGTTTGCAGATATCCTAAAGTTTCGGACAGAATTATATATTTCCTGCAACCTCATACAATCGCTGAAACTATTTTCAATCGGTCCATTACCGATGCAGGCTATAAACCCTTAAAACTCAACCAACTTGGAAACTTTTCAGTGGCTATAACTCGGAAAAATGGGAAGTGGCGAAGGTGCTTATGGAAAGAGGGAAACGGGCGAAAGGAGGGAAAAATAGAACCAGACAACAATCATAAAAGCAATTACCTAAGAGACTTCTAAAGCTTCAAAAGGGTCCCACGACGTCCAGCGAATTTCGAGCAGTTTTACTGCGAGTCCTGGCTCGTGGCATTTCACGCTGACACGCCGAGCAATCGTCAGAACTGTTAGTTTTCAAGTGCAGACGCCAGGTTGGCGATACGTTAAATGCACAAGGGTACTTCTACCATGGCTTATGAATTTTCCAAACTTTCAGATATTTTTTAGCAATTTTAAAAGTCTAGAGAGCTTTAATTTAGAGATCATTCTACGCATAGTTAATATTGATAATTTTATTTTGTGTTTATTTACTTTAAACCTTTTTACAATTGATTGCTTGTGTTAATTTTTAATCATTATTAGGCTATTACCAAATAATTACGCTAATTTAATCAGCCATTTCTCGTAGATAGAAGTTCTTTAAAAATTGTTCAACGCAGCAAAACTCATACAGTTCTTATCACTTTTAAATTATGATAAACAATATCTGAGAACTAACTTATAAATTGGTTCATTTTTCAAATTTTCAAAGTGCTCAAAAGTTACTCAATCTTTAACTCAAGCTTTAGGGCAGAAGTCGTAATTTGTATGCAATTTTAATCTACAGTAACTCATTTTATTCCTCAAAAACGATTTTTTAAATATAATTTGTTTTTTCTTCATAGTAATTATATTTTATTTAGGAACTATATGGACATACATTGTTAGGCACTGATTTTTAAAATTAGAAAATTTTCTCAATAATATTTTATATTTATTAACATAATCATTTGTACAGGTTTGACTATGCCCCGAGAGCATCCTTCAGTTTAGATGTTATGAGGCAAAAAATTCTATTTTTATAAAATAAAAAAATTGTTCCGGTTATTCATAATTATTATTATATATTACTATTATTCATATTATTTATTATTATTATTATTGTTCGCTACTCAACGAAAAAATCTAATGCTACTGGCACATACCATGATATGCCATATACCTTAAGCTATATCGTACCACCGTTGAAGATGATTGGCCTCAAAGGACGTACACGTCGAAGGACCCTCGTATTTCGAGAACATCATGCCGAATACGAATATTGGGAGTTATCTCAATTTCTATTTTGATTCCGACGTCCTTCAGTAAAATCATCAAGATTTCTTCATTATTTATGGCATGACTTTACAGGAAGTCGAAATTACGTCTTACGTGGAAATTCATGTAAAAGTCACTGTATACTAAAAACTTGCTTGTCTCAATGAATATGAAATTCTTGTAATCACTAGCAGTGAATTATTCAAAGAAATACAATTCATTTCCTCGGTAGTGCCCACTTTCCCATATTACATCCATTATATTTTTGCACTCCTACAATTCCCTATTCAATTAAAACAAAAACTTAATTTCTAGTATGACAAAGTTTTAGAAAGCTTTAAGGTGACCCAGACAATATCTTGAAGGCGGCATCGAAAGCAGTCAAGAGGATGAATGAGAGGCAGAAGGCTGAAATCAATATTGTAATGTTTCAAAGAATTTCACCCTTTCTTCTAGTTAAAATTTGTATAAAAGCGAAAAATGTCAATTATTTTCTATTTTGTGATAAATGCCATATAATTTAAAGAAGATCAAAAATAAAGAATATCGTTTAAACTCTGCAATATGGAAATTCCTTAAACTGTATGAGAATAAATATATTTTTGATATTTACTATATTTGCGTAGCCAAATTAGAATTAAATTTTGAAACAAGGTTAATAAACTTAATTTTCGGACGATTAAATATGAACGACGATGCCAAAGGTCGATCCAAGATTGTAATGTGATGAAACAACGGACCCAACATATTGAGGATTTAAATTTATATTCTGTCTGTTTTTCTCCCTCCTAAAAAGTTTCTCGATAATAACGAGGGATGAAACTCGCCTCGAGCCACACGAGAATTCTATACCACCCTTCTGAGCTGTTTGGCACTAAAATTCCGGGAGAAAACTTTAAGAAGGATCTACGCTTCCAAGATGTAATGAATATCGCATTTTTGCTGACGAATCCTGTAGGGCTGATGTCGACTTTTTATTAGAGATTTTCTGCATTTTGTTCAAATGGATGTCGATTATGGAACCATGAATATTACTGGAGGTTATCAAAAAGTGTGCGATGCCATCATAAAAAAAGCTCAAATGATATGCAACCAATTACATGAAAAAATCCAGAAAGGTATGAAGCTATATGTAGCCTATTTTAAACATTATTGTTATCTTCTCTGTAGGATATATTTTAAGAACTTCTCTTATTGATTACTATTTATGTATTTAATTTAAATCGCGCGAGTAATTTACGAAGCAGTGATTTTTGATTAATTAAAAACAGTCTACCTATTACGTAATAAAAATACGTATTCGCGAGAACCGCAGGGCTCTACGATCGTAATTGTTACTAGTCTCAGTAACTATTAAAGCATTTTCATTACACTACAATTACCGTAAAAGTGGCGCTACCACTCCTCGCAGATTCTTCGTCCGGAGATAATCCAACGGCAGTAATCGCAATATAATATACTATTCAGATCGCTTTCATAGAGGGAGGTTATTTTTTTAATAGAAAACAAATAACTTAGCGAGGGAATAATAAGTGGACAGTCGCGCACAAGGTAAACCGGAAGTGCGCACGTTCAGCGCGCGAAACTATTCCGCGAACCAGCACGAGGAGTCACTCACCCCTAACGAACTGTTCCGTCGCCAGTGCCGAGCAAGACTGGCAGCCGTGCAAAGGGGCCAGCGTTTGCTGACCTAGTTCGTCAGGAGCGGAGAGTGCGCAATACGCGCTATCTTCTGGTAGCTGCAGAGGCACCGTTAGGTTCTCTTGCCTATTCAAAATCAGAAAAATTCCCAAAAATATCAAGATTTTGAATAGCTCACATGGGAAAGGAGGAGGGTCAGTAAGGACTTATATTTAGCCCTGAATAAGAATAGCTATTAGGCACTAAGAAGGTGAAGTGGGACTTTTTCGATGAGTATAATTTTTTCAGTACGAGTCATAGACGAGCGAGCAAGGTACGAAGCCGAGCCGAAGACGAGTAGTGAAATAATACAAGAGTAGTGTAATTCTCCTTCACCTTGGTGCATATGATATTTTGTTATGACAAAGTGACGATTTCTGACGTCTTTTGTAGCACTGGAATTATTTCTGTTAATATCAAGAAAGTTTTGTCATTTAATGTTAATTTTAATACGAATTTAGATCCTCTTTAATACTTATTGTACATTTTTTTTAATTTAGGAGATTTACGGAAAATGTATGAATTGTGAAACCATTGATTTAATTTTGAAGAGTTTTAAAATTTCAAATTTTTATTTAATTTGAGGCAATTCAATGTCCAAACATTTTCAGAAATTTTCAGTAATTTATGACAATTTATGGTAAATAATAGTAAATTATTGGCGATATATCGCAACTTATCGCTTCGAGCTTGTCCAATCTGTGAACATGATCAACTAATCACTCTCGATACCTTTTGGATATTTTTGGATACTTTAAATTTTTGTAAATTTTTTGTAATAAAATGTAGCATTAAAAATTAACAATTTTTATTGAAGAAACAGATTGAAACTGCAAAAGGGTTCTTATATCCT
This sequence comes from Druon quercuslanigerum, assembly GCA_010014905.2. Lineage (NCBI taxonomy): Eukaryota > Metazoa > Arthropoda > Insecta > Hymenoptera > Cynipidae > Druon > Druon quercuslanigerum. Next base: position 2,269 of record JAAAKG020133575.1, on the reverse strand, counting down.
AAAAAATGTATTTAAACTGAATGGTTCATTTTTTAATCAAAAAGTTCATTTTAGGTTGAAAAATTGAGGGCAAATTGGCTTACACCTCTTCTAGGTTTCATATACTTGTAATATCTTTGCCTGGTGCCTTCAATGAGTGTGCTGAAATATTTTGTTGTACTAGAAAATTTATATGAACTCAAACAAGTATTGAGGGATTACACCATCGCTCAATCAATCAAAGAAAAGATAGTTAGGAAAGTCGTGATTCAGAATCAGACTCTTGCTCTGTCCTCTCCTCCCTCTTGGTCATCTATCATTTTTTTCTCATTACAATCTAAATGCCAAAGTTCTTTGTAATCTATCTTTCTTTTATAAATTGAGCTATGGTGTAAGATCCCTTTTTCTGGAAAAAGATTTTTTCTTTGAATAACTCCTTGTATCGTTGCGAAGCACTGTTCTATCGACGCCTGAGGGGAAGGTATTCGTTCCGCATCTGGCTGCAGAGGGAGATGTGTCGGAATTTGTTCCAAGAAGGTTTTCCTTCCGAAACTGCTTCTGAAGAAGATTATTTGTTCGGAAATTGTTTAAAAAAGGTGATGATTCAAAGTTTTTTTGAAAAAAGCGTTCGTATGTCGAGGTATTTTATTCTTGAAATTTTGTATTTGTACTACTGACGGAGGGGATCAAATTTTTCATAAATAAAGTTTACTGTTGTTATTTAAACTTCTGATTCATACTATTTGAACAATTCTTTTTAAACTAACGCAGAAGGGTCAGGGTTAGGTTGTCAAAATAAATTGGCCATTAAATATATTAGTGTACAATAAAAAAACAGACATACGTATTTTATACTTTGGCCGAAATGAACTTGTCTTAGGAATTAAGAGCTATTAAAGTTAACCTTCCCATTATCAAAATCTACCAAGAAAGGACAGTGTTTATTTTAAAATGTTTTTTTTTCATTGATGACATATATTTTGATGTCTATTTTTGTTCATGAACAAATTTAATAGTGGAAAAATGGCGGATGGCTACAATTTTTATAAAGTCTTAAAGATGGATTTTCTCAAAATGTCGACGCTCTCAAATTTGTCTTTTTCTGTTGAAAGAATTTTTGATTTTTTTTTCAAAAATCTAAAGATTTCCTTTTTTTCATAAACTGCTGAGAAAAATGGTTAATACAAAAGAGTACCAACTTGCTTAGAATTAAAATTTCTACAAGAAAGTCTCTTATAAATTTTAATAGGATGCATTCTTTCGGCCAATTTCGATTTCTTCATCACTACTAAGTAAATTTGATCCAAAATTTAACTTAGTTGTTTACTTAGTTGTTTACGCATAAATCAAAATTTTGTTATTATCCAGAAAAAATTTTTCTTGCATATTTGGAACGAATAGCTTATTATTCCACTCAGGCGTCGATATACTATCAGCGAAATATATCTTTCAGATGAAGGGTCGCCATATTTTTCTCAATATCACCATCCAAATCAAATTTCGATACTTTTTTCCGAAGTCGTTTTTTAGCCTCTTCTTTGCATGATTAAATAAATCCATAGTAGTGCTTAATAAAGCTCGAAAGGAATCCGAAAGTGCTCGGTTGTTTTTTAGTATGAAAAGCGTAAAAGGTACAAGATTGTACAAGATTTTTAAATATCCTTGATATTCTCAAACTTTCTAAGCAATCTGGAATTTTTTGGTAGTTCTGGATTATTCTGAGGTATTCATGAATATCGTCCTAATTCTTAAGTTCTTTCTTATAACGGATTTTTTAATTCTTTTTCAGAATATTCGAATATTCGATTAATCGAAAATTTTAGAGTTGTATGGCACACTGTAAAAACTAGAGATTTCTTTTTTACGGTATAACTTTTTTCGAGTCCTGTTTTTGAATTGGATAACTTCATGATGTTATTTTCATCGTAAAACTACTGAATCGGGGTTCCCACCAGTAGTATCAATTTAGTACAATTCCAGACTACTTTTTTTTCTGAGTCTTATACTAATACCTGAAGTTAGCCCCAAAATAAGACATTTTTACAGTACAAATCCTTAAATTTTATAAAATGGTGCAGAATATTCTATGTGGAATCTGCAATAATGCTGTAGAACATTTTAAAGGCGTTCTGAGATTTTCTTCCTGTTCTTGTATTTCTACAATTATCTACAAATTGTTTAATGTTGTATACTTTTTTACTGCATCCATTATATATAGTAGTTCTCAACAGACCTAGAGTACACCACCTAAACAACAAATAGTAAAAAGTGCGACGTATTTTATTAACAG
>JAAAKG020133574.1:0-14128 GCA_010014905.2 Druon quercuslanigerum | reverse complement strand
AAAATTTACAATAATTTGAACTAAAAATTACTGATGAGCAGAATCAAAAGTATAAGAGAGCCCCAATCAAGCACCACTTCTGTTCGTTGCCTATTCGGTCCTGCCTCAACGAAGGAGGCGAGCAGCAGACAGGCCGAGAACCATGGTAGTCGACTAAAAATCAACTCGCATCTCGGGAGCCGATAAAGATTTTTTAAGTTTCTTTGGCTTTTATTTTAAACGTATCGCATGCTGTATTCTCTTTAGCACATCAAAAAAATCTGTTCTACATTACTAGACGTAGAATTTTATAGGCTTTCCTACTTCAAAAAAAAATTTCCTGTCATGTTTTTTCGTTGAGTTATCGTGGTTCAAAGCCGGCATTGATTTTTAATAGTGCTTGCGTCAATCGATCTCATAATTTCCGACGGTAGTGTAGTTGTGTAAAATCATTTTTCAGGAAGATATTAAAAAAATAAAATGTACTCCCATGCATTTAGTGCTATTGTTTGTCTTCCTGCAAGCAAATATCTTGCCAGTTAACGCCAAAACTTGAATTACTTAATTTGAACTCTGCTGGTTTCCTCGCATTCAAAAAATGTCTTTCATATGAAAGCGACTTTTAGCATTTTTCTTGAGGTACGACGCGATAAATGAGCAAAAACAAGTTGTCCACATTTTCCTTTGCAAATCCGCAATTTTGACAAAAGTGCGCCGCAAAATTACTTTCTCAAGTTGGCAACACTGACTCGGATCCGATTCTTTTTCAAAGCGTTGTTCCGTAGAGCAACGTTTCATAAACTGTTTTTGTAGTTTTCAGAGAGGAGCAGGGAAGCCACCCTACAATTTTTTCACAATATTGGAACCCAACCCAGAAAATATGGTTACAGAACATATCTGTAACTGTTCTAGAACACAAAAGAACGTGCTCTAAAACTATGTAATCCCCCATACGCTATAACACTCTGTAACAATTCTAGAACTCGATTATCAGTGTTATATAAGAATTCTGTAACAATTCTAGGACGCTGTGACCACCGATTTGTAACATTTCTAGAACAATTCTACAACTCAATCACAAATGTTGTATAACAAATCTGCAACAGATCTAGAACGCTGTGACAACCGATCAGTAATATTTCTAGAACAATTTTAAAACTTCGGTACGCTGCGTTGTAAAAAATCTAGGACAATTCTATAACAGTTCTAGGATTGTTATGTTTAGAATATGGAACAGTGTTATGTACTCCTCACAGCAATATGATATTATTTTATTATATTATACAATAATCTAGATAAATATGCTTCTCAATCGCAAGAAAGGCAAATCGCTGCGCTCCCTGGCGTACTACGGCAGAACCACGGCCCAAGGCGGCAAGATTCAAATCTTCAAATAATAAATCAAATCTTATTGTATAAAATATTTTACCCATGAATCATGATTTATCATTCATGCCATCATGAGTGTTACACACATGAATATACGACCTCATTTATTAAAGCTATTTAATTTAGCATAATAGTAAATAATGTACAATATAATAATTTGGTTGAGCTTCCATGAAGGTTTGGATTAAGTCAGTATTTTTGTCAGAAATGGCTATTTTTAATTTTTTGTAAATTATATTTTGACTTTTGTTTATTGTATATTTTAGTCATTCACACCGAAAATATTTATTTTTATTAAAAATAATTAGACTTCAAAGAAGATAAAAAATTGTTGTACTATTCGAGGTTCAAGTAACGGTTTTCACTTATTCCAAAGAAGATTAACATTTTTAGGACATTTTAAGGTTATGTTAACACAAATTGTCATGTATGTTATTAATTAATGAAATCGGTAGAATATTATAGAAAGATATTGGAGGGAAAATGTCAATTATAGTGTTTCGTCAAAACTCCATTATTTCTCGGTACTTTAATTTTTTTTTCATTTTAATTTTTCCTTCTTACTTTTTTTCAGCGTCGACTTTACCCAAATTATTTTGAATGTGTAGAAATAATTCAAAATAAAGAAAAATTACCTATACTTTCGTTCGGATTCCTGTGGAAAACAAAACATCCTGTCCTTATACAGACTGAAAAAGCTACATCATACGTTCAAATTATAACTTCAAGAATTGTGATTGCGAGGCAAGTTTTCGCCCTTTATTTATACATGCCTTTTTTTAAAAAAGTTAACAGTTATTCAGTCGAAAATGTTTAGATGATAATTGGACTAGATAAAATATTGTTACACGTAAAAAGTAAAAATTATTTTGATCAAGTAATAGAACCACTGAGCCACTACACACGCCCAGCAGCGCTGTAGATTGTTGGCGCATGGCACCCGCGCTCGTACTACCTCATATAACTCAACTAATACTTTTCATCCCATATTCCTTTTGGGATAATTTTCAAGAGAAAAAAATCAAGATTTTTTTCTAGCCTAATTAAAATGAAATAAAACGTACCAATTTTGGAGAAAACTCAAAAGTTTTTTTAAATTGAGAAATCAAGGTGAAATAATTTTTGCAAAGTTTATGAAGAGTTATGTACAATTGAATGTTTGCGCTCGGGGTGAATCATCGAAAATTCGGGCCCCTCCCTGCTAAAAATTTCGGATTCCGAAAGTGGTCCGAAATTATCCGAAATCAATCCGCTTTAAATCTGTATGAAAACAGTCAAAAATTTGTCTGGTTATGTCCGGAATCTGTCTGGACCATAAATTTCGACTCCGGTAAAGTCCGACTTGATCCGAAATTAATCCGAAATTCAAAACCTGAAATTTTTTTCGTGTAACTAAAAATGGAAAATAGTAAGGTCTAATCCGAAATTTATCCGAACGTAAACTTGCAATCCCGAAAGAGTCCGACTTCATCCGAAATTAGTCCGGAACTCAGTACATGAAATAATTTTTATTATTGTGAACACGGAATAACGTCCGCTTAAATTCGAAATCCTTCCGGTTAAAAACATCAAATCCGAAAATAGTCCGGTTCTATCCCAAATTAGTCCGCAGGTTTGAGTTGTCATTCGCTCAAGTCCGAATTCCTTCCGATAAAAGGTACAATAACATTTTATATAACAATATTTTTCACCTAACTTATATCTACAAACTTGCTTAGAACAACTTTACGGTAGAATGCCTATTTTTAGTTTGAATCGTAAAAAATAGCGTTTAAAACTTTTAAAATTTTAAATGTACATAAGGGTGGTCCAAAAAACGATTTTCGAGATATAGGGCAAGGCACCTCTTCAAAATTTTCCATTTCCGAAGAAAGAACATCCATAATTTTTTCGAAATTCGAATATTAACTCCAACCACCAGGCTCTTCAAAATCCCATCTAATTAAGATAAGGACATTTTGAATTTTCGAAAAATTGAATTCATGTTTCCAGGGTTTCACCGAAACGCGCCAAGTATTTTAAGCATTTAGGAGGGGTGTCTACGAAATAAAAACATACTAATACCTTTCATTTCCAGTCCACCCCCACCATCCTCGCAGCGCCCCAAAAATGACCTAAAAATAAAAAAACTACATTTTTACTATTATTGTTACTTTTTAGCAATTTTCGTCGTCTTTTTCATACAAATAAATACTAATAGACAATTTAAATATTTACAATGACTTTTTAGACAATTTTCAATTGTTTAAGCAAATGTAAAGTATTTAAACAATTATTTATTCCCAAAAAATGTAAAAAATAATCGTATTTTCTGATTGAAATGTAATTGTTTATCACTTTTTAAGTAGTACATTTTTCTAAGAACATTATGTAATTATTTAAATATTTATTATCTGTCTTTTAAAAATTTTTTCAAATTAAGCCACAGATATAAAATTTCTTTTTAAATTAGTATCCTATGCTACGTTTTGTTGAATAAATATATAATTTTGATACATTTCTTTCAGTGCTTAATAAATTTCTATTCGTTTAAAACATCTTTATTTACACAAGCAGTTTTTTTAGACAGCTAAAAAAATGAAATAAAATGGAACACATACAATTATTATCTGACTGTATGGTTTATAGAAAGAATACATTTACCTCTTTTTAATTCTTTGAAGAAATATTATGTATTTAAATAATCATTTATCCAAAAATACTTCAAAAAATTGTAATTAATTGTATGTCTTCTATTTTATTTTATTTGTTTAGTTATCGAAAAATAACTGCTTGAGCAAATAAAAAAAGTTTAAATAAATAGAAAATTTGTTAAACATTAGAAGAAACTTATTGAAATTATATAATTATTCAACAAACAGCATAAATAATAAATAATTATTTAAGTAATTACTAAGCGTTTTTAGAAAAATTTACTATAATTTGTATGAAAAACGACAAAAATTGCTAAAAGTAACAATAATATGTAAAATTGTAGTTTTTTTTATTTTTGGGTCATATTTGGGGCGCTGCGGGGAGGGTGGAGGCGGGTTGAAAATAAAAGTTATTAGTATGGTTTTATTTCGTACAGTCCTCTTAAATCTCTAAAAACTTAAAACGTTTTGTTAGAACCCTGAAACATGAGTTCAATTTTTAAAAAATTCGAAATTTTCCCATGTTAATTAAATGGGATTTTGATGTCCCCGGTGGCACGTGTTAATATTTGAATGTCGAAAAAAATTACGAATTTTCATTCTCTGGAAATGGAAACTTTGAGGTGTGGTCTCTTGCCCTCTAGAATGAAGGGAGTGGGATTATTAAGTTCATTTACGAAGTCCTTTACATGTATTTACATATGCTGTTCTCGTGTTATTGCCGTCAACCCTATTTTGTTGTGAATAAAACGTTTCATCGAAGATCTTCTCACAATAGAAATAATGAGACTCACATTTCACCTATAGTATCCAAAAATAACTTTTAAAAAGTCATCACCCAGACATTGGCGAAGCTTACACAAACCATCATCAACTACTTTTGACTACAACGGCAATGTGCTCATCGATCTTGTACAGCACCACGTACAGCATCGCAATACGTGTATAAATCCCTGAATCTCTCGCGTGTTATGGGACTGATTAAATTGAAATCTTCCTCTGAAAACATTGTTTTATTATTATTCACGTAGGCCTTGCAAAAAATATTGCCAATGGATACTAGATAAGTGATAAGGCCTATTGCAAAATTATAGACCTTGCAGTAGAACGTTTGATATAAAGCCACTCACATCCAAATGTTCAGGGACAGAACGAATTGATTCCCCTACATTTCACCGACAAACTGGTTACATCTTGCTTGCAGTTACAAAATATACAAGAAATAATTCTTCTTTATTTGAAAACAATAAGGGTCAGAACATTAGGATCAAACGCTAAATCATTCATCTCCATATTAATGCTTCGATGGCAGTTTAGGCACATACAAAATGTAAACAGTTGAAAAAGGGACATCATGTTGCCATGGCGGCAAAACCTCCTTTATTACAAGCCACAGATGCCCGAAATCTAGAAGCTTATTTAAAGGAGGCTTTTTCATTATGAGAAACGATCTCCAAAATCAAAAGTTTTAAATTTGATAAACAAAGGAGACTCTGGTTCATAAACAAAATACTACGTGCATATTATGTAATAAAATTCAAAATGTAACGAGGTTATTGATGAAATCTAGGGCTAATTTTGTTGTAAAACAAAATATACGTAAGGGAATCAACTTACTCTTATCCTAATAAACATTTGTTATATGTAGTAGTGAAATTGTCCCACATACCATCTCCGTACTTTAGTCAAGACGACGTCATTGACAGGACCTGGTTACTTAGTTTGAATAAGTACGTACGCAAACAATCACATTTAGTTTCTGTTATGCTGATCCGAAAACTACCAATTAACGTTTTACAGTAGTTAAACTACCTATCGTATACCTTTATCATACTTAAGTCTTGAAGACCTAGTTGGCAAGATATGATTAATTAGTTTGAATAAGTAATTATGTCCTTGATGATGTCACTTTACATTCAGTTTGTGTTATCAGGATCCGAAAACCACTAATTAGTATTTTTGCGGAAAGTAATCTACCCACGGACTCCCTCCTAATATTACAATCTTCACGACGCGGTTAGAACGACCTGATTAATTAGTTTAAATAAGTATGCACGGACTTGGTGATATTTAAACAAATTTATATTTTATGAGCCTGCGCCAAAAAATACCAATTAATTTTTTTTACAGTAGTTAGACTACCCCCAGACACACTTTTCATACTTTATTCTGGACGATGTGATTATAAGACCTGTTTAAATAGATTAAATGAGTATATGAAAAGCGACCTACGATGTAACACCGACAAAACACTAAACACTTCTTAATATTCAGTTATAGATATTATTAAACAGGGGGTCCTAAAATACACGTTATTAAATACAGATTTCGACACAGTCCCTGAGCATGGTGTCAAACAGTCGCCGAGGGTCGGTGCAACTCTTCTCATCTCTATGAAAAGAGACATACAATGCAAAACTGATGGAAAAGTATCCTTTTCTCGACCTTTAGACATGGATATTATTGTTCAGAGGGTCCCAAACTACAAAATATCAAAGGGACAGAGGGTACGGCATGATCCTTGAGCATGGTGCCAAACAGACCTCGAGAGTCAGTGGAACTCCTCTCGCATCCATGAAAAGTGACACTTGGTCCCACCTATCTCGGAACCTAGCGTTTTCTGGATCTAAGTTAAATTTAAGCAGTGTTGTGCTATTGGATAGTAGTTTATGGGTGAAAGCTTTTTAATTCGAATAATTATTTATTTAGGGGGAGGGGGTGAAAGTTTTGGGATTTTCATGGATATAGTATATTTCGGAGAATTTTAACTATAAGACTATGCAGATTAGAAAGTGGGATTCAAATTTAGAATTTAGGAAAATAAACTTTGAGTACTCCAGTACGCTCATGATGCTGGCTCCCAAGCTCCGCCCGTAGCTCAACGTGGTACACCTTCATTGTATTGTTTTTACGAAAAATAATAATACTATATATTCGTTTAAATGAGCTTTAGTGGCATGAAATTTGTTGATGAATAACAAATATTTCAATCAGACGCCTGATTAAAAAATCAACGTATATGTATTTTCGGAAGCCACTGGATCTGCATTTGTTTCTCGTCATATTTTTATACGAAACAAATGAAAACCGTGATCATCAGAGAGACGAGTTTCCAATTTTATCCGCTACATGACAAATCAATATAAAATGCTTAAGTGTAAAAACAAAAATTTACGGTATAAGACCAGCATTATTCAATCCTTATATTTTATTATAAAATTGGATTTCAAAATTGTATCACTTTGTAGGGTAATTACATCATGTTTTTATTTATATTGTCGAAAGTTTAGTAATAGCCACGCCACAAAAATATCGCCAGACATCTCCTTCTGAAAACTCGAGATGAATGTTATGCTATGCATTAAAAAATATCACAAGGATGCAGTTAAACTTCTTGATCAAATCAAAGAGAAGTTTAAATCATACACAAGTAGAGTTTAGAAAGTTAAACGTTTGAAACTTGCTCCGAAGTCTGCGAGTTTATATTTCCCAAAAGAGAAGAAAAGAAAAGTAGCAAATTAAGTGAAAACAACTGGCATAAAAAAACGAAAGGCGGAAAGAAATGTAGTTAGAAGACCATACATCAGCATTAAAAAATTTTGAGCTTCAATTTTACTCAATCCATACAACCTGTTCAAAATTTATCATCAAATATACAAAGCCATCAAATATACTAGCATATATTAGTAGTTTCCGTAAAAACAATAACATTGAAGGCACCACGATGAGCCGCGGGGCTCGAAAGCCAGATTCATAAGCGTACCGGAGTACTCAACGCTTCTTTTAAGAAATTAAAATTTTGAATCCCAATTTCTAAACTACATAGTCTTATAGGAAAAAACCTAAGCTTTATTTTAAGACCAAAAAAAGCAAAAAAAAACCTGCCTCACTGCCAAAAAAGTCAAATTTATTTCTGACTTTCATTTTGAAAGTCAAATATTTATTTTTTGAAAAATGCATAGGATCAATCGAAAGGGCGTGAAAACCCCTATCCAAAGTGTACTAGAAAAATTGTTTTCCATCGCTATTAGAAGAGTTAAAAATCGCCGAAATAGACGATATCCACGAAAAATCCCAAAACTTTCACACCCTCCCCCTGGTCAATAATTATTCGAAAGTAAAAATTTTTCCCTCATTAACTACTATCCAATAGCACAACACTTTGCCTAAGTTTAACTTAGATCGAACAGCTTTGACTTTTTGAATGGCTCACTTGAGAAATAACGCCCCATCTATGTGTGCGGGGTCCTTTTATTTCAAACCTAATTTCCAATACTAAAATTAAGAGGAATATTGGATTTCATATAATTTTGATTGGAAATTCAAGCTCCGATGCGTTAAATTTGGGATTTTTAACTCAAATTAAGGAAAATATCTTATATACAAAATACTTTCGAAAATTTCTTACAATAGGCAGGGAGGCTGTCTAATTTATTTGTCAAAAATTATTACAAAAAATTTTTTAGTATCTACTAAAAATAAATAAGTAGATTCCACTCTAAACGGAAAACCCTCAGCTCACTGCATTTTTTGGAGAGATTCGGCGCTGTTAAACTTCCTATTGACTACCTCTACACTTATTTATTATTTTTTGCCTTTTTAGCCACCTTTATAAGGAAGGAGGGGGCGCTTTTACTATTCATTCATGTGCGACTACATAAATACAAAATATCTAAGCTTCATCAGCAGACTTGACCAGGGTATCCTCGGGGTTTTGGAGTCGATGGTTGCAAATCCGAGGTCCGTTTAACTCTATCACATCAGATTCAAGGTCATTTAAAGGTCAAATTGAAAAAAACTAATAAAGAAATCCAGGAAAACAGAAATATAGATTTTTGGGGTTTCTGAATCCGAATTCAGGGTTTGTTTAACCGCTTGATGTCAATTAGAGGTGATTTTTAGGTTAACTCAATATTATGTCAGGGTTAAGTTGAAACAAATGGCACTGAATCCAAATCAGGGGATCTTTTTATCCCTTAAGGTATTTGTCGGAATAAACGATTTACTACATAAATGTCTAAAATTCAACCAGCTTAAGAAGCACTTCGAGATCTATCGAACTGAACAGATAACATTGCATTCCCTGTCTGGAAATCGAAATAATTAACATCAAAGTCAAGTTTCTGCACGTTTGCCCTATACCTTACACAGAACACAGAAAAGTAAAAGTAAGTAAACTGCTGCAGGGACTAAATGGTATTAAACAATTGTATGAGAAAGTATTTAAAAGTAAATAACAATATCATGAACAGTATAAGCGAATAACAGATAATTTTACCCGCACAGCTTTTGCAAAAAATACAATCGAAACAACAAATTTGACGTAATTTTTGGTTTAAGAGATACTGACAAGGAGTAGAACGGACACACTGCACTCTCCCTCACTCCCACCCCATCATTCACAGGATCCTATAAACAGAAAGACTACAGAGGCAAGTAGATTTTCATGGTAAATATATTTTTTTAAATAGTGTCATCCCCCTAGTTGCCGCAAAACGCAGCCGTTTTTAAACCCTAAGCCTAAATAAACTAAGAAAAAAATTCTAATATCTGTTCCAAATTGCTTACCTAAAATATAAGACATGAATATTTTAGATTTTGATGGTAAACATTTGTAAAAAAGTTTTCAACCCCCTAGCTGTCCTGAAACATGAAATATGAATATTGTATAGTTTAATGGTAAATTTTTATAAAAAAAAAAGTTGCAACCCCCTAGCTGCCGGGGAACGCAGTCTAATATAACTCCTAATACTCAAAAATCGATTTAAACATTCTAAAGTCTGTTCCAAGTTTCTTCCCTAAAATATAAAACATGAATATTGTAGATTTTGACGGTAAATATTTATAAAAAAAGTTTCACTCCACTAGCTGCCGGGGAACGCAGTTGTTTAAAATCCCTAAGCCTAAAAAGAAAATAAAAAAATCTAAAATCTGTTCCCAGTTTCTTACTTAAGATATAAAACATGAATAATGTAGATTTTGATAGAAAATACTTGTAAAAAAAGTTTCATCCCCTTAGCTGCTGGGGAACGCAGTCGTTTTCAACCCCTAAGTCTCAAAAAAAGAAGACATTTTTTAAAAATCTGTTCCAAGTTTCTTCCCTGAAAAATAAAATATGAATATTGTAGATTTTGATGGTAAATGTTTGTAAAACAAGTTGTATCCCACTAGCTGCCTGGGAACGCAGTCGTTTTCCACCCCCAAGTCTCAAAAATGGAAGAAAATCTTTTAAGAATCTTTTCCAAGTTTCTTCCGTGAAATATAAAAGATGAATATTGTAGATTTTGATGGTAAATATTTGTTTAAAAAAAGTTATATCCCCCTAGCTGTCTGGGAACGCAGTTGTTTTTAACCCCGAAGTCTAAAAAAACGAAGAAAAAATTCTAAAATCTGTTCAAAGTTTCTTACCTAAAATATAAAACGTGAATATTGTACATTTTGATGGTAAATATTTGTAGAAAAAAGTCATCCCCCTAGCTGCTGGGGAACGCAGTCGTTTACAATCCCTAATCCTCAAAAATCGATTTAAAAATGCTGAAATCTGTTCGAAGTTTCTTACCTAATATATAAAACATGTATATTGTAGATTCTGATGGTAAACATTTGTAAAAGGGTTTCAAGCCCAAGCTTCCGGCGAGATTAATCGTTTACAACCGCTAATCCTCAAAAATAAGTTTATAAATGTTGAAATCGGTTTCGAATTTCTTACCTAAAATATAAAACATGAATATTGTAAATTGTGATGGTAAATATTTGTAAAAAAAGTTTTATCCCCCTAGTTACCGGGGAACGCAGTCCTTTCCAACCCCTAAGTTTTAAATTTTGATGGTAAATATTTTTAAGAAAAGTTTCATCTCCTTAGCTGCCGGAAAACGCAATCGTTTGAAACCCCTAAGTCTAAAAAAAACGAAGAAAAAATTCTAACATCTGTTACTGCATCTGGTAGTGATGTTCTAATTCTTCATGAAATGTGCGGATTTTTATCCGAAACTGCGATTTTTTGCATTTTTTACAGGATTTAGTTCTGTTTAGATGCGTTATACATCAATTAGAAACAATGCTTTCCTTGGTCTTATTAAATTGGTAGCATGAGAATATGATTAATTTTTTGGTGTGTGTGTATGCGTGTGTTAAGGGGGGGGGGGGGGCAAACGGGGATGCACTGTTAAAAATTTGAGGAATAAATAGGTAGCGGAGTCGAGACTACAATTTTTCGGAGTATAAAATCCACTCAGTATTGAATACATTCAACTCCGAATATTATAAACCGCACAGAAAAAAAAAATCTTAACCCATGCTCAATCCAGAGTTAAAGAGTCGTGGCGAAAATCTTACGGAGTTTATGTTCGGAACTGCGATTGTGCCCGATGTACTCTCGGAACACAAGCGCCAGGGTGGCGAACCAAGAGAAGCGAGGGCTGAATCACCTCCGAGCAAATAAAGAAAAAATTTTTTTTTAATATTTTGAAGTGATAGAACGTATATAGGCTTCGGAGGCTTGGATCACGAGCTCCCTTATGTACATGTCTACTCTTAGGTACATGTCTTCCGACTCATTCCCTCCAAAAGACCAGAAAGCTTTCGAGTCGGAATTCGGATTTGCTTTTACTTTAATTTATCTTTCGTTTAGCCATACCATAATTAGTAAATTTAATTTAAATATGTTTCAGATCTTATCGTGGACAAAACCTGACCACTGAGTGGACGGGCTTTGAACGAACAAACCTTCAACGTAGACTTCAACCAAGATTCCTGAAGGATTTTTCGATGTAGACAGATCTCGACGTGGACCTTCGATCCTGACATACCTTTATGTACATGAACCGGTCTCAACGTAGACAGATCTCAATCAGCACACTCGGTCTAGATAACCTTTAACCTCCAATTTTCCACCAGCACTGACTCTCGCTTCTCACATCATTTCTCCCCTTCCCTTCCAAATGGTACGTGATTCTCACCACCCACCTGTCCAGGCAGCCAATCGAAATATTAAGAAACCAGCTGCGAATTTCAGTCGGTCACAGCGTTCGTAGAAAACTTAAAAACAGGAGTTGTTCGCCTCATCATGACCGCAAGACAACACGTGCGAAGCTGCGAACTCGAAAACAAGAAAATTCTCGAATTCGGAATTCTAGATGGTCGCGTGTTATAGTGCACTATGGCAACAGGACAAAGTGGGCGAAATTTGTATATGAATCAGAAATGGGATACGAAGAATTTATATACAGACGCCGGTAATGAGAGGATCTAAAGGTTAAGTAAAAGGGTGTGAGAAAAAGAAGGTATTTAAAAAGAATAAGAAAGGAATGGTGAAGCCGTGGTGGGATAGGGAATGTAAAATGATGGAGAAATGTGAAAAGGAAGTACAGAAAGTGAAAGGAAGGAATTGCGAAAAGGGAGGAGTACGTAGAAATGAGGGGATTAGAAGAACAAGGGAGGTAGATGGAGAGGAGCTGAATGAAGAGGTGGTGGAAGATATGCTGCGGAAGGATGTTCAGGTGAAAGGCATACTGCCGGAGACGCAGGCGACTTTAGGGAGGGAAGGAGTACCATAGACAATATTCACGTTTTGCAGTACGTAGTGGATAAAGAACTATTTAAAAAGAGTGCCAAACTGTACGCGTTTTTTGTAGATCTAAAAGGCGCGTTCCCTTCGGTGGAGGTTGTGGGAGACAATGGAAGAGAGTGGAGTGGAGAGACCTGATCGACAGGGTGAGGGAGGTATATGAGGAGACAAAAGGTAGGGTGATAGGAGGAAAGGGAAAGTCTGAAGGTTTCTGGATGGATAGGAGGTTGAGGCGGGTGCCCGCTTAGCCCAACGCTTTTTGCAATCTTAATCGCAAATATGGAAGGTAAGCTAGCGGCCGGAGTGGTAGGAGGAGTTAGGGTAGGAGGGGTAAGGATATGGTCACTCGCATATGCAGATAAAATAGTGCTGCTAGCAAAGAGCGAAGAGGCTTTAAAGGAGATGATGAAAAGGTTGAGAAGATACTTGGACAGTTGAAGGTTATGGTGTTCATAAAAGGAGGGGGGAGATAAGGGAGGAGAGTGGAAGTGGAAGGGAAACCCAGTACAGGAAGTTAAAGAGTTTGTGTACCTGATGGCTTCCTGTTGCGGAGGAATGGGGGAGTGGATGGTCATATAAAAGAGAGAGTGAGAAGGGCAATTGTGGTGATGAGGCAGGTGTGGGGTCTGGGAAAAAGGTTATTTGCAAATGATTTTAAAAGGAGAATGAAATTGTTTGATTCTCTAGTGATGTATGTCTTATCTTACGGAGTCGAGGTAAGGGGGTGGAAGGTGAGTGAGGAGGAAAATAGGATACAGGAGAGGTATGTAAACTGGACACTGGAGTTTAGGGAGTTTACGGATTTTAACGGGGAGCCGAGCGTGTAAATATGAAGAGAAATTTTTAGAAGAGGGAGGAAGTAATCTGATTAGGGAATGTTGGTGGGAGAAGGAGAACAGACGTAGGGGTGGGAGGATGGAGGTGGACAGGGAAAGGTATTTTAGAACGAATGGATTGCAGATGGATGAAATGAGAAGGATACTAGAGGAAGGAGGTTTAATGGGAGCTATGTGTGGATTATGCCAAGGGAGAGAGCGCAATGTTTTTGCGAGAAAGGAATGCAAGGAAGTCAGGAACTTATAGCGAGAATGAGATGCAGATGCATGGAGAGTTATAATAGGTTCTGGCTTTCTGGAGAGAAGATGATGTGTCAATTTTGCGGGAAGGGGGATGCAAAAGTGGAACACTGGTTGGAGAAGTGTGAAGAGTTGGAAAGGAGTGGGATAAGCATGGAGGTATTGTTGCATGAAAGGGGGGACAAAAGGGCAGTGGTATGGGTGAAGGGGGTGTTGGGTTAGATGGCGAAGAAGAGAAGGAAGGAGGAAGAGGAATGGAGAAGGAAAGATTGTATATACGAGAGGAAGTAGATTTCAGAAAATTGTACATATTGTAAATAGTAGATAAGGATTAGGGATTACAGGGATGCAATTCCCCTTTTTACTTAAATAAGGGGAAAAGGGGACAGAAGTTTGAAAAAAAGGGGGCACTTTTTACTGAAAAAGGGGATTTATTTTCAAACACAGTATGTTATGATTGCTCTAAAATTCCCTTATATGGCCAA
>JAAAKG020133573.1:0-14128 GCA_010014905.2 Druon quercuslanigerum | reverse complement strand
GCTAATCTGAAAATTTGCACCCGATCCCAGCGAAATCGCGGTAAAATTTCAGCCACAACCACGTCTCACTACCGTGATATATATATATATATATCGGAATCGGATTGCATTGCTATTAAAGATTTGTCGTATATTCTTAAAATGTGCATTAGGCTTATACGGAAATGACTGTATGCTAGAAAAGACATCACCCCCGGATTCTGGTAATTATTCCCTTTTAGTCGACTGTGAACTTAACTTAAGAGTTTTTCAAAAACCTGTCCTGAAAAAACTAACTGGATCCAGGAAAATGCATTTCTTTGATTTTTTAAATTGAGTTAAGAATTTATTTACTTCATTTCATTAAATATTGTTTATAGACATGTGTCATTCCGCGATTCAAAGAAATCATTTCTTTGTTCATATTCCTTTAACTCGAATAAATTTCTCTCTGCAATTTATAAAATCAAAGAAATTATTATTATTTCGTTTCTTTGAATCAATAGATAAGTATTTGAATGAAGTAGTCCATCGACGTGTTAATTGTGTAATTTATATTTATTTGAGTAAAAGAATATTTTCTACGTGCCTGTGGTATTTAAGTTAGTTTTTCTTATTATAGGAGAACGACTTTGACATAAAAACGTCTTCTAACCTGAATATTTTGGCATATTTTAAATTTTAATAGTTACCTAAAATAAGATCAAAAACTGAATGAAAAAATGCAGGCAGCAGGTATTGATCCAGCACTTTTCTATTAAAAACTTTTTTAAAAGCTTTTTTCTCGATAGACGTCCGGAAATAACAGTAAATATCGTTCAAAACTTTAAAAATTCAGAATTAAACCATATAACTTCGAATCTAATGTTTCTGGGGCTCACAGCTATAGTCAGTGTGCGTTCAAGGCGACTACCCGTGTGAACCGCTGTGTCAACCGGGACGCTGAACGAGACCGAGTGGTCTGAACCAGAGAGAAAAGTTTGGCGCCAAATGTGAATTGCGAAAGCGTGAATTTGAGGTTTTGTGAGTTTGTTACTTATGTTTGTTTTATTGTGTAATTGTTCTGTATGAGCATTTGTCTAAGGTTTTGTAATTTCTGTTGTAAATTACGTTTATCTGTTATGGAGACAGCTCTGTATACAAGGGATTAGATGACCGATTGTTTTTGAGATGTTTGATGGTAAGAGGAGGCATGTAGGTACTTGTTTCTATGGGTGGGTTTTCTGTTAACTGCATGTCCTAATGTATTATCCGATTTTTTGTAAACTAGTACGTCGAAGAAAGGCAATTTTCTATTTTGTTCGATTTCCATGGTGAGTTGGATACTAGGATGTAATTGATTAATGAAATTGAAAAACTTACTTAGTTCATTTAGTCCATGTCGCTAGATGACAAATGTGTCATCCACATAACAAAACCAAAATTCTGGTTTAAGCTTGGATTGATTGAAGATTTTATTTTCCAGATGTTTCATAAAGATGTTGGCTATTATAGGGAGATTGGAGATTGCATTGCTGCTCCTGAAGTTTGTTGATATAATTGGTTGTTGAAAGAGAAGTAGGTATTATTGATACAGTGCTCTATCAAAGGTATGATCTCGAAGGGACAGTTTGCAAAAGATTTAATAATATCAATTGTATCAGAGATTTGTACTTTTGAAAAGGGAGATGTTACGTCGAAACTCACTATGACGCGAGGAAACGTGCTAGCTTGTAAGCAGGTGAGTTTATTGCGCTGAAGATGGGCCTGAGTGGAATGTTGTTTTTGTTGATTTTTGGAAGTCCGTAAAGTCTTGAAGAGATGGTATTAGTAGGTATAAATTCAGATATTGTTTCTCTGTCAAGTTTAGTGTTATTTAGTTTTTTGTATGTATCATCAGTTAGAAGGTCCGTGATTTTGTTGTTGTATTTTTCTTCATTTATTAGTACTATTGTGCTGCCTATCTCTTCGGGTAATATTATAATTTCTTAATTCCAATTGAGTTTTGAGAATTGATGAAGATAGTGAAGATGAGATGGGGAATGGATTAATCATGGAAATGCCAATGCGAGTTCTAGGTGTGAGAGAAAAAACAGTAAGAATCGAAGGTTTTGCTGAAACATTTGTGCCACAATTTAATTCGAGGCAGTTCGAGGAGCATTTTGGAATTAAACCAACAGTATGTGAGGACTTGGAAAATTTGGTTGGACCAGGATTATTAGCTAATTCCAAAATTTCAGTTTAAAAGCAGTTGCTTGCTGTCGTATGGTTATTAGCAATTCCTACATCTTGCAGGTAAATTTATATTCTGTATATTATTTTTTTTAACATTTGACATGTATTTAAATTAAGCTTTAAAATCAAGGTAGCAGCTACAATCAAATTTTATTTCCTGTGTTTGAATTTCAGGTCAGTGGCTCAAACATTTGACGTTGGGAAATTGAGTTCGATCGATCGAATCGATTGAGAGGTGTCACTGGAGCGATTGATGGGACATTTATAAAAAAAGGCACCTGAACTGAGCGTATTTTTACATATAATATTTACTTTTCGAAATATAATATGTACCATTTCATAATAGGGATAATGTATATTTTTCAATTTATAGGTTGATTCTCAGTGTTCTATAACTCGAAAAAATTTTTACGCTGTTACACTATAAGCTATATGCGATAGAGATCTTGTTTTCACAAACTGTTTTGTTGGATATGCAGGTTCTGAGGGAGATTTAAGAATTTTCAAAAACTCCGATTTGTATAAAGACGAAAAAGCAAGTCCTCAAGCTTTATTTCCAAAGGATAAATTTATAAATGGTGACCAAGCTTATCCATTACCGTAAGTATCATGTACAGGATGTTTTGTATATAAATTGGGGTGGATCGAAAATAATTACAAATTAAAAACTCTTAAGCACTAAAAAGTTTCATTTCTAGTCCGGAAAGTTTTTCAGAGCATTTACCACACTGTCACGTGACCAGTTTATTTTAAACAAACTTACTCATAAAGTAACAATTCAAATTAATATTCATACCAGACATACGTTCATATTGATTTCCTTTACTTCTATTTGATACGGAAAATTGATTAGTTATTATTTTATAAGTAAGTTTATTTAAAAGATATGGTCACGTGACAATCTGGTACATGCCATGAAGAATTCCTAACAATTTTTGTGTTATTTGAAAAATCTGCAGAGAAGATGCAGATTTAAATCGCACACAAGAATTCGGTTTGCAATGTTTGGAATTTTCTTCATTTAAACCATTTCAAAATTGTATGCTTGCAGGGAAGAACTTTCATATTTTGATTTTAACATTACAATTGTGTTACAGATTAATCTCACATTGCATGACTCTCAGGGCCTTTATGAAAAAGAAGTATTGGTAAATATTGAACCTTGAAGAGTTGGAGTTCGATTTGTAAAGTCATATAGATAGGAAATTCTGTTGATCGGGGCGGACGTATCGTTTTGATGCTCTCCAGAGTTTTGAAGTTTCGCGAAATTTTTTCACTCTGTGTTTGATAAAAATTTGCAACCTGTGACTATGTACGTTTACGGTGAGTACGAGTACACTATTTCTGTTCGCATCTGTCTGTCTTGTTCATGATTTGAGATTAATAAATAACTCTTAGTGTATCTTGTGTAACGTATTGGCTACGTAACGTATTCGGATCTGTGATCGGTATTCCTGAGCTATGGGTGCGTGTTCAGAGTGCAAGGAAGTGATTACCAGAGGAGGACCTGAGGTATTTATGTGTGTGAAGTGTGACGTTTTAACCCATCTAGCCTGTGCTAATTTTAACATTTCAAAAAAACTAAATGGTTAAAATTAAAAAAGGCCAAGCAGATCTCCTCTGCACAAAATGCAAAGAGTGTAGGATTTAGTTGATTGTGGTTATGATGTCCCCAAATAGTAATATTTAATTATCTGACTCCATCAGATAAAGATAAGTGCTCCTACAAAGGCACGAGCGTTTTCGGGTTAAAGAAATTGACTTACTGGTACCTCAGTTTGATATTTATTGCAACAGGTACAGATGCACGTCGCATCGGGTCAAAAACAATGTTAATGCTATGGCGACCGGAGATCTCTTCCCCTTATGCTTGGGATGGTGGATGTGCTGGCTGTGGCTTCCTGAACGTTGGCAGTCTGACCTTGGCGATGTCTGTGATGCGTGGTTTCTCGGACGGTGCCACGCAAGATATTTTCCGTCGTTGTCTGGTTGCTGTGATTTTTGCGGGCGGTTCGCTAGCGCTTGCCTCGGTATTCTCGTACAGAGGCCCTACTTCTCTGAACCTTTGAAAACCGTCGCGTTCTAGGAGTTTCTTCAGCTCGGTTAGTTGGCGGTAGAAGGACATTCTGCTAACGCTGCTGGCACGGTAATGACTGTGCGATCTCCCTGTCTCGTCGAACTGGGTGCGGTGCAGGAGTGGTAGTTTCATAGTATCACTTCCACATACCTATACGCTATCAAAGCCTTCTTGTTATCGTGGAAAAATTTTGGATTCACCTATTTTTTTTAAGGAAAATGCACGTAAATTTACAAATCTCTTTCCTCTTGAAATCAATTTGATATAATTACTTTAATATTCATTACTTAAAACTACTAAAACTGTTGCTTTCATAAACTGTGGAGATGGAAGTTAAAGGAAACAACAAAGTATCCGTTACGAGGGCGCACACGTCGAGGCAAAGATGCCACTTACAATAGTAAAACTCAAGAACATAGAGACAAGATCTTTAATGTAGCGGCTGAATCTTGTCTAGAAGCAAAATAGAATAAATAGGAGCTAGTAGAATATAATAATAAATAATATAATAAGTAGGAGTTAGTAGCATAAGCAATTGCAAAGCAGAGACTTCCACTTAAAGTATCAATGCAGGGCCTATATTTTGACTCGGGGACCTCTGCCTGTTAATAATTTATTTGAAATTATTTTCGTCTTTCTGAGCGACTTTCGGGTTTCATTGTTGACAGAATGGGTTTCACCTAATATGTATTCTTCTTGAAGTTTTCCCCCTGTTTGGAGTTTTGGGCCGTATAGTCCTTCTGATTCTTTATCCAGTTTAAATCAAGTGTGCTACTCGCGAACATTTTAATATTTTAGTATTTAATTTAAAGTCAGTATTTTTTCGACCATTGAGATTTTATTTCTATTATTCAGATCTGTGTTTCCCTCTCTCTTGGTTTTATTAAGTGACTTTCCGGACTCAATCGCCTTCTGGTGTCGGGATCGATTGTTCGGTGATTGTTCGTGGTCGTAGCTTCCAAAGGTTATATCTGTTCTAATTTTTCAAAACAAGTCAACCATTTTTTTGTACAAAGTGCTTTCTGGATCGACTTGGGGACAACTCATTTGGATTACAGTAAGCACTTATTTGGACGCTAGTAGTGGTAGTTAGAAACTTCTCTTGTGCTATCTGTGGTCGACTTCAACAGGACCGAAGATATTTCCTTCGCATCTAGTTCTAGGGACCTCTACAAATTTAATCATAATCAACGTAAGGTTCTTTGCACACAGGGCTCTTGTCTTTATTAAAATTTCTAGAAACATTGATATTGAATGTAACCTTTACCTACATTCAAGAAAGAACAACCAAAGTTTAATCTCTAAAGCAATAGTTCCTTCTAGAAAGTTCCATTGTTCTTTCTCGTATGTTTGGCAAGATTACATACAACAGGACTTCACAGTGCAGAAGGCTGTGAAGTTGAGTTCTACAACATTTAGCGTTGTGCAGTTAGACTTTGATACAAAATATAGATGTGCGAAACATTTCGGTGGTATACATGGTTTTGCAGTTAAGTTCTGGAGCCATGTAGCTACGAATTGTAGTTCTATGACGCATTCGGACGCATAGTGTAGTTTTAGGTCACATAAAGTTTCGCAGTACAGTAGAAGTCCGATAACTTTCCAACTACGCGGCTGCAGGCGCAGAAAATTCCAGGAATTGCGGTCTCATCGGATACGCCCTCTAGCAGCATTATATTAGGTGCGCGCATGCGTAAATCAGGGGCGAATATCATGAGCCAAATAGCGCAGTTACTGGGATGCCCACAATTAATGTGCGTTCCGTACGTATGACCGCACAGCACGTTATCGGACTTGCACAGTGGACTAATAAGGTGCAGTTGGATGCGCAGTACAGTTTGGTAGTACGAACGGTGGCTCAGTGGACTTTTATACTACCTATGGATGTGCATTAGGCTTATGTAGCACATACTGATTCGCAGTAGTATTTTACAGAATATATATCTTTTTAATGTAAATGTATGTTATCTAAAGCTGTGCAGTGCACGTGCAGCACTCACGAGGCTACAAGGTACTGTTTTGGTGAATTCTGTAACACGGTTCTGTTACAAGCTAAATTCCGGTCAAACAGTTACAGTCATTCATCGATAACCAAAATATTCATTATCTGTGCTAAGATACAACGGGTCGACAAATGGTTACCAGTAGCAGATAGCGCCACCGTCAAGTCTGTTAAATTGGAGAAAAATTGAAATTTGCACGTGGGAAATTGAAATTTGAAAAGGCTGGGTACCAGTTTAAAAGTTTTACCAGACAAAAAATAATTAGCTCACGAGGCTGTATCAATTAGATTAAAGAGAATAAATTGTAAAAATTTCAACCAATATTGGCAATTTGGAAGGGAAAGTGTACTTATATAAACACACAAATTCTACCTGATCTATTTAATTTAATTTTTTTAAGAAAGTTCAGCCTAAGTCGAATGAGTGCCAAGACTGCGAAATTCTAAACCCAATTCAATGATGTCTGTAAATATCTAACGGTGGGAGAAACGATACCGTATGATATTTGAATTATAACTTAACCAAATTACTTCTATAAATGGCCAAAGGTGAAAGAAACTAAACAAATTTACTGGAGGTGTGGCAGCGCTAACCATTGTTAATTTGAGTAATTAATGATTTAAAGGTTATTATTATTTGATCAAACTATGGTAGTACATAATCTTACTAATTAGTGCTTAACTTTAAGAAAAAATACTCAACCTAATTTTTCAATTGCGATGGGAGGTTTATTTCAACCCGCGTTTTAAATGGCGGTTATGTCCTCTCAGAGATATATACGTATATCTCCACGTGGGTGTCGATATACATATATATGTCGTCAGGAGAATAAGATTAGGTGGGCTCCAGCCGGACCCACACTTTGAGTAATAATTTAATGTTAGCCCGGCAAGAATTCATTTATGAACGAAATTTACCATTTTATATACCTTAAAATCTGGAAGCTACGGGAGCAAGAAACACCTGGGGTGGTTCTTCAAATCACAACGGCAAGAATATGTATCAGAAGGAACTTTAATTCAACATTTATTTCCCAACATTACGGCTATTCGTTAGTTTACAACAATTGTAATTCATTCCGACTTATGCGCGCGGATTTACTTCCGAAGTTAGAACAATTTAACTAAATGATACCAACGAACATTTAATTGCGTCCAGGTGGCCAACGGCGCGGATTCCTGTATAAATTACCAACAAGGCAGAAAAAATCAAATTAAATCTGAGCAAAATTGCATTTAAAGTTTACCTTACAGAAAAATTCGGAACACGCGCAAATTGATAACTAAACTCAGGAATTCAAAAGGATTGAAAAATAAAGATTACGGAGATTCGGGCAACCACGTGGTCGATGGTCTGAACTCCCGAAGATGACGAATCTTATCTTGGAAAGCAAAATCGAATCCCGAAACTCGCGAAAAGCCCCTACGCACTGATTCGATTGATTAGCCACTAATACGTACAGTCGAAGACAAGAGAACTCTTAGAAAGGGCAGATTCGGAAATGGCATGGCAGACGGAACTGAAACTTAAACCAAATACGCCATTGTGTCGCCCGCCGAAATCACAAAAAGGATTTCTATTCCTTAAGGACCAAGAAAATTTCGTAATCCGATCAAATCCATAACATTAATTTCGTTCCATGTTTCATTCCTAAGACACGAGTTACCACAGACGTTTCCAAACGCGCCAAGACCGTCGACTCGAAGGCTGCTCGGGTCTGGGCGCATTCGAAAAGCGCAAGTCGGCGCGCAACTAACTGAGACACTAAGAACTAAAAATATATTCTTTGATTACATCGCAACTAGTGTCCGTAACAATTTTCGGACAAATTAATTTTAATCTAACAGGCGTTATCAAGACCACAATAACTAATGCTTGCGTTCTAAAATTCACATAGATTTTGCAATTTCCACTTTAAACCGAGGCGCGTCTAGTGGACGGTCTGTGAGCTAATATTTGCTATTTAAACTATGAACTACTTCTTAATACAAATAGAGCAACCAAAATCATTGACGTAACAAATCGTAAGAATAACCGCACTAAATTTAGGTTGCGACCTTCGTGAAACCTTTTAACGAAAGAGGTTTCATGAATCTCGGAAAGTTTCCGGCTTTCATTTTGAGCGGGAAAGATAAAATTTCACAACATAGACGAAACATACTGTAAGGTAATATAATTAATAATTGCGTGTTTAACGCGCGCATATAGCGTAAGATAGCGTGATATATTCCGGAATTGCACATAGTTCACGTTACTTCGTGAAACTTTACCGATGTGAAAGTTTCACGAGTCTTAGTAAATTTTCCGAGGTTCAACTTCGAGCGAGAAAGTTCAAATAGTATCAAAGTTGAACATCGGATTATACTTGAATCGTCACGTGAAAAGGTTCCTATACAATTAAAATATGACCTAAAAACGTAGATACAAGTCTGACGCATGCTGCGTTACGCTAGCGTGACAGTCATTCAAACTCGATCTGACCAGGGTACGCATGCGCATAAGTTTCAACATACGTTCCTACGTCTCTGAACTTGGTACCATGAAATCTTTCGTAGATTCGAAGAACATTTCATGTCCAAGGAAAGGCTTCATGCAGACATAAGCCTGGTTATCCCCTACTTTGACAATATGCGTAAGATACCGAGTTTTACGGCTTACACATTTTTGAGTACTCGGTTGTTGCTGATTAAAGTGTCGAATCTCGTAGTTTTGGTCCAGTAGATAGTCCATCCCATGACAGTTGAGGCCACCCCTGCCAAGATTCCGATCGTTTCTTGCATGGTTCCCTCAGTGACGTCAATTATCGAGGCAATATGGCGTTGCTCCGGTTTTAAGTGGCATTGACCAGGCCGAGTTCGTAAGATCAGAATAGTATCAGATCAGATCAGGGTCGTGGCCCTGTGGTGTTAAATCTTATTAAAATGGCATGAGAGAATTGCGAGCTGACGACCGAATGAAGAATCCATGGTTCAGGTGTTCGAGGCCCGAAATGTCGTGTTGGGGTCGGGAACCAAAGCATAGGATGTCAGAGATAGGGATGGCAGTAGGTTTAAGGCCCGCCATCGAGTGTTCAGATCGGAAACTATAGGCGTAGGGTGCCAGGATTATGGTTGTTGTAAGTCCTTTACCCTGGGCATTGGTAGATTATGCAAGACCTTAGAAGTGACGACTCATTCCTTGTCTCCGTTATGTTGTTGTTATCCTCAGAGATTTTACAGGTGGATGTTAGTTGAACGTGAAATTAACAGCATACAGAAACATAAATGGCAAAGTAAGATAACTTTTGATGTATGCTCTTGTTCAATGACTTTCGTTCCTGGTCGTTGTGGTTCTGGTCGGTTCGCCGTTTAAATAACTCGTGAAAGCCTGAAGTGATAGCTAAGTTAAAATTTACCCTGTAACACAATGTATATTCTTAAATAAGATGAACAATATAATCTCGTAACGTAATTATACTCATGAAACATATTTAAAACAAAAATAACCACTGGTTATTTCAAACATTTCTTGATTACAAAAGTCTTCGCAAAATGTAAATTTTAAAAGAAAACTTTACTTCCATTGTAATTTAACTAGCATTAACATTCTTATTAAAATTTCCAATCAGGATCATCTTTTCATGATAATCATGCTCGCCAAAATATTATACTCTCCTAAAGCAATACGTGGACAAATGCATAAAAATGAAGATTTGGTAACGAATGATCAATTCTTTATTTTGTTTTAATAGTAGTAATGTTTAAATCATTAGTTACTGAAATTAATTATGAATGGCGCTATCACATCTTTAGCCAATTTGTTTGTTTTCTTTCCACTTTGGGCACTTGCTGACGTAATTTGGTTAATTTCATAATTCAAATGTCATGCGATTTCGTTACGAGTTGCGGTATCGTAACAAGTTGATAAATACGTATATCTTAGTAGCATATTCGCTAGTGACGGAAAAGTAGACAGTGTGTTAGATGCGCGTATAAAATAGGGTAAGAAAGTTATCGGTAGAGCAGGGCCCATTATCGAACGATTAACGAAGCAAATGCATGAGAATAAAAGAGGAGCAACAAGAATCTCAATTATTTTTGCAACAATTTTCCATGTACAATAGTTTCGTTATGAGAAATGTACTTTGAATTATTCGTATAAACAATGTTCTATAGCAGCCGTAAATAGTGATAAAAAATGTAGAAGTAAGGTACATAATGACTATTTCATGATCAATTTCCTTTTTTTTCTTTGTTCAGTAACCGAATGTTAAAAATGTATGAAGTACTATTTAATGTGTATGCAATTTGTATTTACTGTTGTATATTTTATAACTTCTCAGTTAAAAAAAGTCAAGCCTTAAACATCAGTTTAAATCCGAGGCCAAGAACAATAAAATATCTTTATTAGTTTTGGATTTAAGACTCAATTTGCTCAGGCGCGTACGTCATATTGTCAGAGGAACAAGCAAGTAAATCAAATGAAGACTGTTTATTGAATTTGCTGCTGTTGTAAATATTATCTTGCAGCCTTTAATTTGATATTTGTTCAATTACGTATTTTTATTCCTAAAGATGTTATATTATTTATACATATTTTTGTAATAATGTCTTTAGGATGTAGTAGGTACGGAAGCTCTCATGGCTAATGCAGTTGGTGTTATTACGCTCAAAGCAAAAAGTACTAGGTCTAGCGACCACAACTCATGCATGGGCATCCCTAAAGAAAATACTCATTCAGATTTTGCTAAGACATGAAAATCAAACATGTAAATCTAGGATATCACATATTCCAAGAAAGCCGAAAAATCTTGGCTCTCCTCTTTCCTGCGAAACCTTTGAGTGAGCGTGCTTGCTGACTGCTTCGTGTACTGATTTTTTTGAAGCTGAAATTTAGCTCGAAGGAGGTCAAAAAGCGAGGACGAAATCGCGATCGCTCCACGCACTACCGATAAGCGAAATTAGGATCGTCCGCCAGATTTTCTGACAGTGCCGCACTAATGAGGAAAATCTGGCGGACACTTAGCTCACCTGATAGTCACTGATGGAGAAAGCTGAGACACCCTCGAAGCTGAAGATCCGGGATCGCGGATGACTCCTGAAGGTGTTGACTAGAGACTAAAATCTTGTTAATTCTGGTATCCGTAAATATAGAGATTGAAAAAAATCTGGGTTAATAAAAAGAGCCGGATTTTAAAGTAAAAGAAAAATGAATTTAATTTTAGAGTATTGAATTGTACAAATTGCAGCGAATTATTATCCTTGTTGATCGTCCTCCACAATACGATGCGCTTCTCGGCCGAAAAGCTACTGACTGAAAAGCCCTTGCCGATTTTTGGCAGTACCGAAACCTTCGAGCGATTTCGCGCGTGTTCCAGCGGTGGGGAGAACGGATCGAGCTCTGTCATTGGTCGCCCGCTTCTCTCGCCCACTGGAATTTGGCGAAAATTGACGGTTCTCCGTTTCGCGAGAATATAAATTCCCAAGACGGTTGAAGCTTTACGCGGAATTTTAAACATTTGAAAATCAAACTCCCAACTTTAAATGAGGCATTACTCTATTTTTATTTCTGACGAGCAACCGAAATCAAAAGTCACCTATTATTTAGTAAAACAAAAGTTAAAAGCAAATGCACTACAAGCATGGGCTTGAGATTTCAACTCTCCAATTTTCGGGGATATGTTGGCCGACTTATTCTCGAAAAACGAAAACTGGAATCCCAAAACACGCTTGAGGATTAAAACGATGGTCGTTAAAAATGTGAAATATATCAACATCCAAAAGCAGCCACAACGACGAATACAACACTTCTGTGCTTGCTTCGAGAACAAAATTCTAAATTATTTATAATATGTTTTTGTTGTTATCTGTATTGCTGGAAGTTATCCTCATCTCCGTTTCTAAGTGCTAGATTTGTTCGAGCAATCCTCACCAATGCACATATAACCCCGTAAAAAGATATTCCTGAATAAATAGAAGTTGGTTTTTATAAGTTTTCAATTCGGCCATTTAATTTATCAAACAACTTTTGGTGCAGAGAACTATCACTTAACTAAAATTATTTATTTAAAGATGGTTCCTCATTTTACAATCAGATTTAGAAACTGGAAAAACTGAGATCAGGATCACTGCAAAAACGAAAGAAATAACGCTGGGAAATTCTGTAGAATCTTAAGATTAAAAAAAAAGAAACGGGAACGAGAATTGAAAACCCCAAGAGTGAACATGATATTTAATTCATTAAATCCATATATTTAATTGATTACATAAATAACATATTTTTCTCATTACAAAATATTAATTTTTTTGTAAAGTCGGAATTAAATTTTAGAAGTTTATGGTAACCTATTGCTAAACATAATACAATGCATTTTTAGTATAATTTCAATAGATTTTAAATTTTTATTTAAATTCAGATTACAAACGATATTATCTTTTAGTTTTAAGTTTTTTCAGAAATCACCTTAGCTGTGTCCTCCTCTTAAATAATGCTGATATGCTTGTTCGTATGCTTGATTGTACGTTTGATGGATATTTCGAGGAGTCACACGGTTTTCTAGCTGGATTGTTTCAAGGTATGCACGTTCACTTGCTTGAGAGTGTGCTTGTTGTATTACTTGCTGGATTGCTTGATTGTTCATTTGAGGGTTTGTATGAAGGTTTGTTTGATAAATTTCTTTGTGTGCAGCAGCAGCTTGATCAACCATATGACTCAATCGAAAACGAATACCTACACCTAATCGCTTAAGTTCTTCAGGTTCCAGGCTGACAAATTTGTTATTAACTATGTCAAACACATGGTCAGTTTCGCCAAACAAATTAGATATTGGACTAATAATATCTCCATGTTTCCATCCAATGATAACGTGACCCCTCAAAACTAAAATTGTATTTGGACTGAATCTAATCATATGGTCACAAATTATTCCTCGGAAATTATTTGAATGTTCGTTATGTTCATATCTTAATGTCGTCAGAGCAGGAAAGGATTCACCATCAGATTCAGGAAACAGTTCTCTTAAATTCTCTGACACCAATTCTGTGAGAAGAAATAGAAAAACATCAATATTTAAACCTATATTAAACATTGAAATACTGTTTTGTAGTCAATTTTTCGTGTGTATATGTATTTGTGAGTGTTTTAGTTTATGTAGCAATAAGTACATATAAGCTACAATTTCAAATTATGCAATAATCTCCAAATTTAACATAATTGTAATCTTTTACTGAAACTTATTAAATGTGGGAACTTCCGACCAATACACGGACAACAATTTAGTATTAATTGAAGAAACTACAGGTCGCAATACGGATGATTCAAATTATGCTGGATACGAGAAAAATTGTCTTGTATCAAGACAATGTTCTAAATGGTAGGAACTTAATTTTATGTAATCGAGTACATTTTCTTGGGGAAAAAAATTGAATCTTCGGTATCCAAACCAATATTTTTATATTTAATGCAAGTTTCTTTCACGTGAACTTCATTCCAAAGCTTAATCTAAAGTCAAATATAAAATTTTTTATCAATCAATAGTAAATGCTTTTTAATCATTTTTATATTTCTCATTCAAAACAAAAGAACCCAATGCGGAAAGAATCGAACTTTAGTTTTTTACACCAATCTATAGTTTTTGATTCTACCTACATCTGAAAAATTCGAATTGTTATCAAAGGGCCTAGGGGGGTAAGCATGCAAAAGTTGCCCCCGCACGTATCAAGCTCATATTACCACTATAGATGGATATTGATGTGACGTAAAATTCCTACAAAGGATAACTTAAAAATGTTATTTTTAGGATATTTTACCCAAATTTTTCGTAAGGGTACTTCATGGCTTAAAAAAGCAAACTCTGGCGCAGGGTGCCGTGTCTGTA
>JAAAKG020133572.1:7788-35558 GCA_010014905.2 Druon quercuslanigerum | reverse complement strand
AAAATAATTAATTTTTTAACAAAATACTAGAATTTTAAAACACATAGTTCAATTTTTGACCCACAAACGTGAATATTCAATTTTCAAACAAAAAATGGTTAAGTTTAACCGCAAGCACTTGAATTAAAAAAGTTGAATTTTTAAAAAATTAGTTTAATTTTTAACAAAATAATTAATTTTTTAACAAAATACTAGAA
Source organism: Druon quercuslanigerum (assembly GCA_010014905.2). Classification (NCBI taxonomy): domain Eukaryota; kingdom Metazoa; phylum Arthropoda; class Insecta; order Hymenoptera; family Cynipidae; genus Druon; species Druon quercuslanigerum. The sequence goes on along the minus strand of JAAAKG020133572.1, from coordinate 35,361 downwards.
TTTTAAAACACATAGTTCAATTTTTGACCCACAAACGTGAATATTTAATTAAATGGTTAAATTTTCAAACAAAAAATAGTTAAGTGTAACCGCAAACATTTGCATTAAAAAGTTTTATTTTTTAAACAAAAATATAAATTTTTAAGTAATAAGTTTAATTTTTAACAAAATAATTAAGTGTTTAACAAAATACTCGAATTTTGAACCACATAGTTCAATTTTTGACTCACAATCGTAAATATTTTATTTTCAAACAAACAATAATTAAGTTTAACCGCAAACACTTGCATTAAAAAAGTTGAACTTAAAAAAAAGATGACCTTTCAAACAAAATAGTTCAATTTTTAACAAAGTAATTAAATCCTTAACAAAATACTTGTCTTTCCAACCACATAGTTCAATTTTTGACACACAAAGATGAATATTTAATTAAGTTACTAAATTTTAAAACAAAAAATAGTTAAATTTAACCGCAAACACATGAATTAAAAAAGTTGAATTTAAAAAAAAAAGATGACTTTTTAACAAAATAATTTAATTTTTAACGACACAGTTGAGTTTTTTACTTACAAATATATGAATTAACGACCAAATAGTTGAATTTTTAGATTGAAAAGAATGAATTATAAACCAAAGAGTTGTGTTTTTAAACAAATAGTTGAGTTTTTGAGCAAAAGGAACACATTTTTAACAAAAAGTTGAATTTATAATTAAATAGTTAAATTTTAAACCAAAAAAATAAATTTTCATTTTGAAATATTACTTTTCAACCAAAAATAAAATATTTACATTTCCAGCTTAACACATAAATTTGTAATCAAAAAAGAAATAAATTTAAAAAAAAACATTTAAATTTAACCGAATAGTTGAATTTCCAGCCAACTGGTCAAATTTAAAAAAAGTTTAAATTCAACCGCAAATGGTGCCATTTTTAAATAAATAGTCGCATTTTAAGGTCAAAAATACAAATTCGTTAAAGAAATTTAAATTTTGAACCAAGAAAGATAAATTTTTAGCCAAAAACTTTTGAACCTAAAAAGGATGAATTTTTAAGTCAAAAAGAAGAATTTCTAAATAAAGCCGTCCAATGTTTGGAACAAAAAGTTGACTTTTTAATAAACCGGTTGAATTGTCAACTAAATATTTAATTTTTCTCAAAAAAAACTTTAATTTAAAACCTTATAGTTGAATTTTAGACATACTAATGTTAATTTGCGAAAAATACTCGATTTAATTTTTGACCTATGAAGATAAATTTGCAACCAAACAGTTTATTTATTAAGAAAGCAGTTAAATTTTAAACTAAATATTTTGATATTCAGCCAAATAGATCAACTTGAAAGATGCATTTACAATCAAAATTTATTCAATTTTCAAACAAAAGGTTGACTTTTCATTTAAAATTATAAATTTAAACAAATTAAATAGTAACATTTTCAGGTCCAAGTATTGAATTTCGAACAAAGAAGAAATGAATACGAATTTTCAACAAAAGAATTCACCATTTAAACAGAGTGCTAGATTTTTAACCAACAATTATGAATTTTAATTTAAATAGTTGAACTTTGAACTAAATTATGAAAATTTGAGACAAAAAAAAAAGAATTTTAATCTCTAACAGCTGCATTTTCAATCAAATAGTTAAAATAATTCAAATATGAAAGAGAAACTTTTATTTAAAAACAGCGTTTTTTTAACAATAAATAATAAATTAGAAAAAATTGGAATTTAATAAGCTGAAAATTTCAGAAAAAACCGCAACTTCCTAGCATTATTAAAAGAGAATATTATTAAAAACAATAATATGTTGTTTAAAAAATAATTTTATAAATTTGAGTTAATTATTAGCTTACTCGAATCGAAAAGTGGACAAAATGTAGAAAATTTCAGAAAAAACCGCAACTTTATAGCATTTTTAAAACTAATATTATTATGAACAACAATAAATTGTTTAAATAATTATTTTTGTTATTTGTCATTAATAATTTTATTACTAAAATTAAAAAGTAGACAAATTTATAAAAAATGGTTCTTTTTCTAACATTATTCTAAGAAAATGTTGTTCTAAATAAGAATAAACACTTTAAGTAATTATTTTTATTAATAAAATAAAAATTCGTTCGAACAGTAATATTGAACTATAAAAAATTTTTCAAATAATCGTGTTTTAAACTTAAATTAATTATTAAGTTATTCTAATTTCTAAGCGGACAAAAAGTAAGAAATTCGCGTAAAAACTGTAACTTTCTAGCATTTATCAAAAATAATATTATTAATAACAATAAAACATTTTTGCAAAAATAATGTTAGTTAACTGGAAACAATTTTGATCTCGCTCTAGTTGAAAAGTGGAAAAGAAGTGGAAAATTGCAAAATTCTTTTTTTTCAAAGAATATAATGTTATAAATAATAATAGATTCTTTAAATTATTATCTTTATTAACCTCAGCTGATTATTTTCTCTCTCTAACTAAACAGTTTGAAGCAAGTTAAAAATTTCAAAAGAAAATTTAACTATCCATTTCTCGTGCGAAATCATAGTCCCCTGGAGGCTTCAAAACAAATTTTGGATTTAATATTTTTGAAAAACATATCTGGACGTGAAATTTTATTGTGCATCGTTTTTCCTCTAGACAAAAAGTTGTAACTTTTTTGGTTTGCAAAATAAATTCAAAAAACTGACTTTTTCGAAAAACTTGATTTTAATCCGTTTTTCACTTTAACTCGTGCTCAGTGCTTCACTTTTTGAATTTTTTTAATGAAAACATCAAGGAATGTGCTTAGGATGCCCTTCGATTAACAATATGATAGAAATTTAAAAGCGTTGTTTTCAAAAATTATAATTAATTTTTTTCTGATGCTCGGCGCGAATCGAACACTTGTAACTTCCAGCGTTTCGTTTAGCGAGGGAATTTTGAGCAGACAAATACTTCTCGCGACGAGAATTCGGAAAAAGGTATAATGAAGTTTTTTGGAACGTTTTAGATCAAAATATTTAATAGTTTAGCAGAAGTCATGATTTTAGTGAACGTCAGCGCTGGAGTTTTCGAGGTTAATATGCACTCCACTGTGCCATGTTCTCTCGCTAGAGAGTTTTTGCTTATAATATGATCTTATGAATTTTTTTAGTGAATAAAAGTTAAACAAAAATAAGTTACCAAATTATTCATGAATTTTATTAATGTTTAATGTATTACAACAAATTTTCTTACACTTTGTCTAAATCTATTTCAAAAATAAAACAGATCAGTTAGTCCTTAACTATGCTCTGGACAGTGTACATTAAATTAAATTTTAAGCCTAATAAAGTCGAATATCTCACAAAAACTCCAGCGTTGACGTTCACTAAAATCATAACTACTCCTAAACTATTAAATATTTTGATCTAAAACTTTCCAAAAAACTTCATTATACCTTTCTCCGAATTTTTGTCACGAGAAGTATTTGCCTGCTCAAAATTTCCTCGCTAAACGAAACGCTGGAAGTTACAAGTGTTCGATTCGCGCCGAGCTTTAGAAAAAAATTAATAATAATTTTCAAAAACAACGGTTTTGAATTCCTATCATATTTTCAATCGGAGGACATCTTAAAGCACATTCCCTGAAATTTTCATTTAAAAATTTCAAAGACTGAAGCACTGAGCACGAGTTGAAGTGAAAAACGGATTAAAATAAATTTTTTCAAAAAAGTCAGTTTTCTGGTTTTATTTCGAAAACTCACGTCCAGTTAAATCCTTCAAAAATTTTTAATCCAAAATTTGTTTTAAACTTCCAGGGGATTATGATTTCGCACGAGAAAATTCTAAACGCCCTTATACGATCCAGCCTCTCAGTTATAAAATATATCAATTTGTTTAAAAAATTGTTTTTAGGTAATTACGTTAATTATTACCTTGCAGTGGATGAAAAGTGGGCAAAAAGTCGAAAAATCCCTAAAAAATGCAACTTGCTAGCATTTCTTGGAAATTTGTATATTAAAAACAATAATAAATTGTTGCAAATATAATTTTTGTTAACAGGAAATAATTATGATCTCGCCCTAATTATAATTCAAAGAAAAAAATGCTATAAATAATAATAATTTCTTTAAATTATTACTTTTTTTCACCTTAGTTGATTACTGTTTCGCTCTACAAAAGTTTCAATTTTTTTTAAACGGTCCAGCATTACTGTAGGAGGAGATAGTTATAAAAAATATCAATTTGTTTACACAATTATTTTTGTTAAAATTAATTTTTACCTTACTCTGAATGAAAGGTAGACAAAAATTTTCAAAAATTAAAAGAAATTGCAACTTTCTAGCATTATTTAAACTAAAATTATTCAAAATTACAGTGTAATGTTTAAACAATTATCTTTGTTAGCTTTAGACGATTATTGTCTCTTAATAACTTAAAATTTAAAAGCATGTTGAATACTTCAGAAAAAATCGCGACTTTCTAAATAAATTTTAACATAAAAATTGCTACAAATTAAAATAAATTGTTTAAACAATTTACTAATGCACCTATTTATAGGTAAAAAGTAATGCGTTGTATAATAGAAATAATTTTTACTAAAAGAAACAGCAAAAACATGATAATACGTGCCAAAAACTCGCAAAACCTATTCTTGCACTTATGGGATTATTTTTGGATCCCATAAACAGACTTATGGGGTCGAAAGTCAAAAAGTGATTTTTGATTCATTATAAATAGCATTTGCAGGATACGCATGCAAATTCAAAAAAGATTGTTTCCCACGAATTTTTCGACCACTGTAGTGAACACCCTCTAAATCGAATCCGATTGGCTTCATTTTTTGTGCTGAACAGTTTTGTACAGATTTTTTTACAAATCGGAAAAAATTTGCTATGAAAAATGGACAATTCCTAAAAAAACTTTTGTTTTTTGACTAATGCAGGAAATTCCTTGATGCGATTATTCCAATATACCTACAAGGTTCGAATGATTAATGCGATTCACAGCTGGGGCTAGCGGGCGTTGTGTTTCTCTGTCAGTGAACTGAAGCTGAGGGTGCGAAATGCCAGCTCCATGGGGTACGAGATATATGTTTAAAGTGAGGGTTGCTAATTATTCCTGCCTAACAAGTGGCATTATATGCACATTCTTTGTTGTAATTTTGAATTGAGAAATATTTTAGGGGCCATGCACAAATTACTTAAAGTATTTTTAGGGTGGGGGGGGGAGGTAAATTATTGTTATATGCCCTCTTATATGGGAATAAGGGATCTACGCAATCAAAAGCATTTATTACGTAAGATACTTTCCAGTCTGAAAAAAATATCATAATTCGTCGCAGCTTATTCAGCAATATCTGATGAAACATAGAGATCAATCACACCAGCCCCCCCCATTATTAATTTTTTGGTTTTCTATAGCCCACTGAATTTGCGCTTCAAATGTGCCCCGGATAGCGTCAAGCTATCCATCCCATTTGAAAAATCAAAGTTTAAATCACATGACCTTGAATTCCTGCAAATACCATATATATATATATATATAGAAAAAAAAATTGCGCCACATTGATAACCGAGTTATCAGCGATCAAAATGAGGGAGTGGGGGCTAACGTCATTTTTCTCAACTAATAACATTTTTTCAAATTCATCATAGCATTTCCTTATGGCGCATTTGAGCGGATTTGAAACCCGATAGGAAACTTCCTTTATCAATGTGGATTCAAAACTTTTTATTTTGTTGGTCATCATTTGTAAAATTTTGTTACCTCCATGTCTTAGGCATTTTTCAAGATTTTCAGGAAAAAATTTATGGCGCAAATGAGTCCATTTGAAGATCTTCAAGGTCATGTGTTTTAAACTTTGATTATTCAAATGAGGGGAATAGCGTGACGCCCCCAGTCTTAATCGAATAAATATATAAATAAATTTAAAAAAAAACAAATTTCCAAAAAGTTTCACTTTTATTCTAAAATAATGTTTATTTTTTAATAAAAATCAATAATTCAAGTGAAAATTTTGACTTGAATCGACGAAGTGTTAATTTTTTAAATTATATAAATAAAAAAAGTGTAGTACATAATATGAAATACAAATTAAAACACAAATTTTGTATCAAATTTAAACAAATATTTTAGAAATTTATAATAAAATCAAAAAGAAAGCTTTTTTAGAAATATTAAACAACTGTTTTATTATATTCTAAATATATTTTTATACCGATTTTTGAAAATCCTTTAAAATCTTCCTTTATTAATTTTTTTTGAAGTTTATAATTTTTTTATCTAGAATCTCTAAAAATTTCCTATTATTCTTAAATAGTTTATGTTATTCTTTTAATTTTATTTTTGTTTATATTAAAAAATATCTGTTAATTTATTTTTTTTTTAAATTAATAATTGATTCAACATTTTCTAAATTCCATAAGGAAATTTATTTTTCCAAAAATGTAAATATTCGTTTAAACTGTTTTAACTCATTTATTTATATCAATATAATTTTTTTGTTTTAATTAATTCTTTTGCTTAAAAATTATGAATTTAAATTTAACCTTTTAATTTAACAAAAAATAAATTTATTTCGATAAAAACGATACTATTTTTTTTTTAACTCTTTATAAATTCATAAAAATAATTCTTTTTAAACTGCAAATAAAATTATTTTTTGATGCTTTATGATTTGTTTTTAAAGACAATTTGTATTATAATATTAATATTTTTATTTCGAAAATTATAATTTGTTGATAAAAATTAATATAGTTTGATTTAAAAATATACCTTTTTCAATGATTTTTTTTAAATTCTACATTCTACCGTATAATCGTATTATTTATTGATTGAAAAATCTTTGTTTTTTAAAATTTATTATAAACACAAATATTGTTCCTTATTATGTTTTTTTTTAAATTAAAGTTAATAAAATAAGACCGAATTAGCATAAATAAAATGTATCAAAATTTTAATTTTAATTATTTTCTTTTTAAAAATAAAAAAAAATATTTCCAAATTTTGTATTTCGACTTTATGAAAATATTTTACGTTCATGTATTAATGTGGTTTCATTTATGCAATGTGCTTCCAGAAATATTAAAAGATAATTTTTATAAACGCTGTTTTTAAAATTTTTTAATTTTTATAATGATGCTAAATAGATGTTTAAATTTATACAAATTTTATCTTCCTGAATATCCAAAGTTATATAAAATATAATACAAAAAATGTAAAGCTAATCCATTTTTTTTTATTAAAATATAAATAATGTTTTTCCAGGAGTGTTACATAAAAATACAAAATTATTATTTAATTGTAAATTGTTAAAATAAATATCATATAATTGTAATGTATATATTACACATATTATTATATATTAAAATTTAAACTTTTTTGTTAAAAGTTTGTATTTTTTGGTAGAAAAATTAATTCTCGCAGTTAAAAAATTCATTTTTTCAAGTTGAAAGTTGAACTACTTTGTGCAAAATTTATTATCTTCGTTTAACAATCAAAATTGTAGCTCAAAAATTATCCTTATGTTTAAAAATTAAATTATCATGCTAAGAATTATTGTGTTTTTAATTTAACTGCCTTGTAGAAAATTCTTGTTTTTTTTTTTGCTTGAAAATTGAACAGTTTGGTAGGAAAATCAACTACTTTGCAAAAAGGTAGATATTTTGATTTTCAAATTTTAATTTTTTGTTGAAAATTCGTTTGTTTTGTTTAAAAAGTCGCATAGTTTAGTAGCAAAGTGATTTTATTTTCTTTGAAGATTAAACTGTTTTGTAAAAAATTAGGTTTTTTTAAAAAGTTTTGTTTTTCAGTTATATCTAAGAAATTTTTTTTGTTTGAAATTTTAACAATTTGGTGAAAAAAATTAATTTTTTTTAAAGATACATAATTTTAGTTAAAATTTCAATTGTTTATTTAAAAAATAACTTTCTTGTAAAAGTTAGATTTTTAAGGTGAATGATCAACATTTTTTATTGAAAATATGTATTTTCATGTTATAAATTGTTTTGCAGAAAATATTTCCTACTGATTTGAAAATTCAACAAGCTGATAGGAAATTCAAATGTTTGGAAAATAATTAATCTTTTTTGTACAAAATTCGCTTTATTCTATTGCAAATTATTGTTTTTCTCTGAAAATTTACTAATTCTATGTATGGTTGAAGAATTATGTTTTTTATTTCAAAATTAAACTTTTAGTTGAAAATTCGTCTTTATGGTAGAATTGTAATATTCTTAGTTGAAAATTCTACTATTTTGCTAAAAAATCCGTCTTTTTGAAATACCAACTCTTATATTTTTTTAATTCATTTTAATAGATATTAAAAGATTTATTACTTTGGTTCAAAATTTCTGTACTTTGTTAAAAATTCGGCTTTTTTGGGAATAAAAATTTTGTGGTGTGAAAAATTAATTTTTTAACCTAAAATATAACTGATTGGATTGAATATAAACATTTCTGTTAAAACCTTATATTTTTGGGTAGAAAATCTAACTGTTCTTTATGAAACATTTGTCTTCATTTGAAAATTCAATAGCTTGTTAGAAAATTCAACTGTTTTTTTTGGTCAATGATTCATTTTTTATATTAAAAATTAATTTTCTTTAATCAAAATTTAACTTTTTTTTATTAACTGTTTAAAGTTGACCTTTTTATTTTAAAATATCAACTATACAGTGGAAAATGTATGTTATTAGTTAAAAATTCTACTTTTATTTGTAGATCATTAATCTATTTGGTTCAAAACTCAACTATTGGGATAGAAATTAATGTTTTTGGTTAAAAAAATCGTCTAATGTTACTTAATAATTGAATATTTTTGATTTTTTTATAATTAAGTCAAAACGTTTCAAATTTCACTTCCTACTTCAAATTTTTTGCGTTTTTAAGGATTTATTTTGTATAGTAGAAAATTAATCCTTCTGTTTAAAAATGTACGTCTTTTTGGACTTGGATGTTCTACATTTTTATAAAAAGTTTTTTCCCTAATTGCCTGAAAAAGCTCAAAATTCTATTATTTAATTCCTCGGTAACTCTACATTTAAAAAAATTTTTGTTTCTAGTTGAAAAAGTTTTGTCATAACCCTGTTTTTACTTCGTTGAAAATTCTACACTTTACGCAAAATTTTTTTCTCTGTTGACTCAAAAAGCTGAAAATTCTAGTTTTTACTTCCTTGAAAATTCTACATATTAGGATAAATTATTATTTGACTTAGTTGATTGAAGAAGCTGAAAATTCTAGTTTCTACTTCTTTGAAAATTCAAAATTTAAAAAAAAATTTTGACATTACTAAATGAAGATGTTTAAATTAGTAGAACATAATTATTGTTTGTTGTTCAAAATTCGGATATTTAAATTGGAAATTCTACATTTTTGATGAAACTTTTTATTTTTATTGACTAAAAAGTACAAAGGTTTGCTTCCTTAAAAATTCTACTCTTCATGAAATACATTTAGGGACAATTTTTTTTTTTGCTAGTTCACTTAAAAATCTTAAAATTGTAGTCTTTCTTCCTAGAAAATTTTACACTTTAGGAAAATGTTTTTTTAGTAGACTGAAAAAGCTCAAAACTCTAATATTACTATTTGAAAATTCTACATTTTTGGAAAAAGTTTTTTCTTCACTGAAAAAAAAAATTGAAATTCCCTTAACCCCTTGATGCGCAAATGCACATTTTTGTGCACACATTTTCAAGTACACAATTCTCTTGGAAAAACAAAGTTATTTTTGACAAAAATTCTATAAAGGGGGTTTACGAGGGTGCTCTTTTAGAATCTTCAACTTATTTCGTAAACAAAATTCTATAACTTTTTTTTTTGAATTAAAAGGTAAAAGTAAAAATTTTTGTATAATTTTTTTTACATCAATTTTTGTTATTGTTTCTGCAGTTAAATAATCATATTACCGCCAGAAATCGCGGACCGAGTGTCTGTTGTCTTCAAAACCCTGGTTTTAAACTTTTTTCTCCCTCAAAGTTTTTCTAAAAAGGCAGTTTTTTTGAAACAGCGCGATGTCAAACTTCATGATTTTTTTCTCAAAAATTATAAACTTAACGAAAAATGTTATACTACAAACATTGTTAATAATTGCTCCTAGAATACGTATGAACTTTTTTAGAAGGTTTTGGGCCAAATTTGAGTTTTTTAATTTTTACCATTTTTAAAAAATTAAAAAACGGCTCAAAAACTTTTGAAAAAATCTTACTCTAATAAGTGTAATGTTTTTAAAATTTTGACTTCCTGATTTCCAGACCAACTTCATTCACACTTTAATGTTCACTGTGATATAATTAGTAAATTTAAAAAAGTTACTTACATTATCAAATTATTTACAATGACGCTAGTATGAAAGTAGATAATTGAATGTATATGTATATAGACTAAATACTATAATTTGATGTATTTTGTCAGAATTTGTTTTTTTGTTTGTTTTATGCAGATTTTTTTTGTATCACAGAAAATCGTTTATTTTCATTAACCCATTAATGCGCAAATGCACATTTTCGTACACACATTTTCAAGTACGCCATTTTCTTGGAAAAAAAGTTATTTTTGACCAGTATCCTATTTGGGGGTTTCCAGGCTGCTCTTTCAGAATCTTAAATTATTATCTTTCTTATTGCAGGAAAAAAGCCGATGAAATCTAACACTCGTAAAATCAATAATTTTCTGAGTATCATATGCCCTTAGCCCATTAATGCGCAAATGCACATTTTTGTGCACACATTTCCAAGTACACAATTCTCTTGGAAAAACAAAGTTATTTTTGACCGAAATTCTATATAGGGGGCTTTCGAGGGTTCTCTTTTAAAATCTGCAACTTATTTTGCAAAAAAATTCAATAGCTTCATAATTTTTGAGTTTAAAAAAAAGTCAAAATTTATGTATAATTTTTTTTTAATTTTGTTATTCTTTCTGCATTTGGATAATCATATTACCGCTAGAAATCGCGATCCGAATGTCTGATGTCTTCAAAACCCTGGTTTTGAACTTTTTTCCCCATGTTAGTTTTCCAAAATTTTTGAGATAAAAAATATGGAAGTTAGTATTACGTAATTATATGTGACGTGCACCGAAGTTGAGTTGCACTTTTTAATGAAACCATAAAAAAAAAATTCCGAACGTTATTATTGCTAATAATTTAGTCGTTAGATACCCGAGAAATAAGACTTTTGCACATATAATTACGTAAAAGGTACTTTTATATTTTTTGTCTAGGAAAAAAATCATGAAATTTAACATCACGCTGTTTACAAAAATCGCAATTTTGGAAAAACTAAGAGGGGGGAAATAGTTCAAAACCAGGGTTTTGAAAACGTCAGACATTCGGGCCGCCATTCCTAGCGGTAATATTATTATCCAAATGCAAAAAGAATAACAAAAATTGAGTAAGAAAAAAAAATTAGACAAAAATGTTGACTTATTTTGCAATTAAAAAATAATAAAGTTATTGGAATTTTTTGAAAAATAAGTTGCATATTTTCAAAGAGCACCCTCGAAAAATCCCTATATAGAATTTCGGTCAAAAATAACTTTGTTTTTCCAAGAGAATTGTGTCCTGGGAAATGTGTGCACAAAAATGTGCATTTGCGCATTAAAGGGTTAAGGGCATGTAATACATAGAAAATTATCGATTATACAAGTGTTAGATTCCCTCGATTTTTTTCCTACAATAATAAACATAATAATTTAAAATTCTGAAAGAGCAGCCTGGAAAACCACATATGTAGAATACTGGTCAAAAATAAATTTGTTTTTCCAAGAGAATTGTGTACTTTGAAATGTGTGCACAAAAATGTGCATTTGCGCATTAATGGGTGAATAAAATCACGAAAAAAATTCAGTCAGCAAAAATTAGTTTAGATAGGGTGTTGAGGAAGCAGAGCATAATCTAACGTGCAGCTCTGCACAAGTGTGCAGTTCTGAATGGAAAGTGTGCAGCTCCGAATTTGTGTTGGGGAGGTGCTTTTGAAGTTATTTTCAATTAATCAAGTTCGAATAAACCAAAATTGTTGGCATTTAATAATAAAGTCAAGTGAAACGTACAGGAGGAGCACAGTGTTATACGTTTAGAGGTATTACCTTATATGAATACAACTTACGCGAAAAGATGCAAGATACGAGTATGGGCCGTGCAGTTTTGAAATTTGCTTAGATTATGCTCTGTGAGGAAGGACTAAAAACTCACGGACTCTAGCAAAGAGAAGTACTTGGTTGAAAATTTTAAGAACAAAAATTAAAAATAAGATCTGATAATTAGGGGGCTCATATTTTCCAAGGGACTTGAGAGTCAAAGTTTTCAAACAATCTGGAAGAAAGAAAGAAATCTTTCAAGAAAGTTATGTGGTTCGATTCCCAGCGGAGGGAAGAAGATCTTTTTTCAGAATAAGTTCAATTAAGAAATAAAATTCAGGTTTTAAATTCGTTGTAAGATATGCTGCATCTCGATTATTTTTAGTTCGTTTTAAATGATGATGAGTTTCACCAGAGTGATTTGCAGGGATTACAATACCTTCGTGTGGAATAAATTCGACTTTGTTCGGGAAATCAAAACTTTTTTTTAGCAATTCTGCACTGAGACAGAAAGTGAGAGAGAGAGAGAGAGAGAGAGAGAGAGAGTCGATGGGTGAATCCCTTTGTAAGAGTTTAATCCAGCATTGTCGGGGCACAAGCATTATTTGAAACTCGTGAGCAACGCTGGGATGCTGTGACGCGTCAATAAGAGGAGACTTCTGTTCAGTAAATGCGCTCCAGGGAACAGATCCAGCTGTTGCTCATGACTCGGACTTCTGTCTCACTGTCTCTCATTCACTCTTTGCTTGCCATTTTAATCAAGACCTTCAGGAAGGAAATCCTCCTCTATGCTGTACAGTCGGACATAAAATTATTCTCTTCCTGCAAATTTTTTTTTTTAATGCAGCCTAATTTTTTCAATCAAGAATCCATTTTTCAGCTTCTGTCTGACCTTCTCAAATTCCCGAATCAAGTCCCCAAATGCCCGCTGGTCCTATTCGCATTAAATAATGCCTTCTAATCTGAAGATTAACTCTTTAAATGCCCACCCAACCTCCCTAAATGCCCGCTACTTTCTGAACTGTCTGAGGAACCCCCCTAAATGTCCGACCAACCTTCTGAAATGACGGATTAACCTACCTAAACTGACCGTTCAACTGACAAGTTAACTTTGCATCAACATGCTCAAGTTCTCTATTTGTCTACCAGTCCCCTGGAACTCTGAGTGTGACTTAGTTGCTTCGTTATAATACGTTCAATTATTATTTTATATGTCACGTGAAATAGATTGTAGCATCAAGAAATCGAAGCATGGCGCCATTTATTGGTTGCTTACCCAACCTACGTAATGTAAAATGTAAAAAAACCTTTAGTTTGCAATAAAAAAATATTGCGGTAATTAATCGCGATAAAAAGTACCCTATCCCTTAAGTTGGACTAAATTACACACAGTATACGAAATTTCATCAAGATCGGTTAAAAAGTTTTGTAGTTTAGTGGTGACAAACATCGTGACAAGCGATTTTTATACATGAAGATATACGCAGTGTTGAAATTTTGAACAAAAATGGTGAGGAGTATTTCTTGTGATGGTAAATCAGAATGAAAAAGTAATCAGGAGCAAAACAAAGTTAACCAAATTCCATTTTCCAAAGTCCTAAATGATCCAAATATTGTTAAAAAAAAATAGAAAATGCTGTTTTAAGGGACGATATCAAACTTAAGTATTGTGGTCATGTTACATATAAAGTTTATAAGTATATCTTTATGTTTTAAAAGTTTTTCTCTTTTCGAAAATACTATTTTATTGTTAATATTAACTGTGAATAATGGGTATTATTCAATATAATTCAAAATAACGTCTCTGTATTTTATATTATAAAATAAATGATATCTTTATATATTTCCAAATTGTCAAGTTAAAAAAATGAAGTAAAATTATACATTGTAAACAAGTTTAATTTATTTTAATAAATTCATTAAAAAGTTTGCTTTTTAGCATAACTTTTTTCATGACATTTTAATGAAGATTTAAGACGAAAAGGGAATTTTCATTATACATTCGTTCGTTCATTTTTATTTAAAATAATTTAATTATGTTTATTAATTATTAATTTACTAAAGATTTAAATTATTGTACAGTTTCCGATGACAGGAATATAATAGAATAAAGCTTTTTGAGTGTAAATTTTGTTATTTTTTATAATTTTATTAGTAACTTTTCTTAAATTTTATAATTTTCTATTGTGTTTAATTTCTTTAAAATTAACATTTTTTATTTGTAGAAGATTCACTATTTCTTAAAATAATAAAAAGTCATTGAAATCTTGAGAAGTTTCAGAATAGTTTTTAAAAGTTTCAAGCAAAAAATTAAATTATCAGAAGATTCATGGTTAAATTTTTAAGGATTTCTTTTTTTTTTACGCGGATTTTAAAAGAAAATTGAATCAGAATCACAATATAAAAACAAAACTTTTATTATACTCCATAAATATTTAAAAGCATTTAAACAATTTCAAGTTAATTTTAAAGTTGTCAAAAATATCATTTTTGAAATGTAGATTTTTGAAAATATTGAAAAAGGAAAAGGGAATAAAAAAAATTTTTAGATTCCCAGACAAATGCTTAATAATTTTTTATTTCGAAAAGTTTATTTTAGGAAAATGCTTTAAAAGATTTCAAAGTATTTCCAACAGGCTGTTCGAAAAAGAATCTTTTGGAAACTTGTAAAAAGGAAAAAGATTTCGAACGCTTGGATACTAAAAATATTCCCAAAACACGGTTAATTTTAAAGTTATAAAAATCTTGAGAAAAATGTTGATTTTTTATAATTCTGTAAAAAAGAAGATTTTTATCAATTAGGAAAGGTTTTGAGAGAATCAAAAAATATTCTCTAGATTTCTGGGGAAAATTTAAAGTTATTATCTGGAAGATTATAGGACAATTTTTTTTTACTTTGCAGCATTTAAAAAACTGGTATTTTAAACATTCAACAAGTTTCAAAAAATGAACTAAAATTTTAAATTGTAAACAAATTTAATGAATTTTAATGCCACTAAAAATTTTGCTTTTCGTCATAATTATTTTCATGAAATTTATCTTAAGATATCATAGGAAAAGGGAATCTTCATTATACAAAAAATATTTTTAAATCTTATCCAATCTCTAAATCCCCCCTCTTTTCTAAACAAAATAGTGACTAATGACTGTAAAAATTAAAAATAATTCATATGAATTGGACAATTTTTTTTAATAGAATTAATTCCATTGATTTCAGTAAAATTTGAGTGAATTTAAGGGAAATAAGAAATAGATACAAATCAAGCTGAATTTAAAAGGCAATCGTGTGTATTAAAAAATGAAAAAAATGGAAAAATTCTTAAAAAATCTTTTTAGATTTTGCATTCATTTAGAATTATTTTATTAAACAAATTTTGGACTATAAAAAACAGATTTTTCAATTATTATAAATCTCGTAACTTCCCTCACGATTCACATTTCTTTTCAATATAATTAAATAGAAAACAATTTTGAATCAAGTGACAAATCCCAAATCTTGATACCACTTTCGTTGGTTCCTACAGCAGTAAAAAACTAAAAATCAATTAACTCATACATCCGCACAAGTTTTCAGAACATTTTATCAGACATTTTTTAAATTGTTGCATTTCGCGTCGATATTTTTCCTCTATGTGAAAGCAAAACCAGGAATAAAAATTGTTAATTTTAATATTTGTTGCTATTACTATTAAACCTGACCTACGGTAATCATTCTGGTTTTAGTTTTCCCTAAAGAGTGAATAATGAGAAGAAAGTAGAGAAAAACATAAGAGTAGCTTTAGTTGAGAATCGTCCTCAAGGGACTATTTTATCCCACTTTTGGGTCAGGATAAGTTCGAGTTCCGAGTGAGGGGAGCAGATGCGCCCGGATGCAAATCGTGGATTAATCTCGCCAACCCCATAGAAATCTCGTCCCTATTTCAAGTTTGGCTCCTGCCCCCGTACGCCGCGTAGGAAGTCGCAAGGGTGTGGGAATCGTAAATGTGAAAGTTGGCATGTGCCGCGGACAGGAGTCACTCTTTTCAATCCCTTCTCAGTTGAAGATTACAACACATTCCCTAGCTCGATAGCTCGACTAGGGTACGTACTACTACTACTACTACTCTTTCAAGACCTTTCGCAATATTCTACAGCAAGAAAACTGGATCTTTACACTTCACATGTAGATATTTAGATATTTAGGGTTAACGTATTTAATTATATGATGTTAATTGATTTTAGCGAGATAAGAATTAATTAGAAGTGTTAAATTTTGTTGGTATACTGGTTCATTCTAATCCTTTGAAAGAACCCATCTGAATTGTTGGTTTGTTTCGTTGTCGCATCTTCTTTCAAGCGTGCTTTATGACTAGCTGATGTTAATTATTGTTGAACAGGTAAGAATCAATAAGAAAATTTTGAAATTGATTGATATACTTTCACACTACCACAGGATGCTGATTGAGGTTGAGCAGCTACAACTGAATTTGAGGATGTTTAATTTTGTTGGTATATCGGTCCATTTGGAATGAAACAATCTATACCGTTGGTTTATTTCTTTTTTGCATCTTCTTTCAAGCATGTCTTATGACTAGCTAATGTTAATTCATTTTTAACAGGTAAGAATTATTTAGGTGATGTTAAATTTTATGGTATACTGGTCCACAAAAATTCTTCGGAAGAACCCATTTGTGTTGTTGGTTTGTTCAATTGCTGTGTCTTCTTCGAACAGTATAGTTGGTTTGTTTTATTATTTTATGCTCTACAAACCCTGTTTTATGATTAGCTGCTGTTAATTAATGTTTACCAGGTAAGAAGCATTCAAGAGGTATTGCTTTTTGGTATACTGGCCCACTACAATCCTTTTAAAGAATTCACCTGTATAGTTGCTTTCTTCCGTTGCTGTATCTTCTTGCAACCGTCTTTTAAGATTAGCTGATGTTTAGTGATGTTGATCAAGCAGGAATTAATTAAAAGATGATAACTTTCACTGGTATACCGGTCCATTTTGAAAAAAACAATTTGCACAGTTTGCCCCTTTCATTGTTATATATGTGTAAAACCATGTTTCATACTTAACAGATATAAATTGATGTTCACCAAGTAAGAATTAATGAGGGGATGTTGAACTTTTAGGTCTACTAATCCACTAAAATCCTTTAAAAGAAACCAGTTGTATAGTTAGTTTGTTTCCTTATTGTGTTTTCTTTCAATCGTATATGCATGGTTAGCTGTTGTTAATTGATGTTTACCAGGTGAGGATTTAGATAGAAAATGTTTTATTTTGTTGGTATAACGACCCTTTTTAAAGTAACCAATCTGTATAGTTGGTTTGTTTCATTGATGTATCTCCTTTCAACCGTGTTTTCATATTAGTTGATGTTGATTAATGTTAAAAAGGTAATAACTAATTAGAAGATTTTTTATTGTTTTGGTCCACTGGCCCACTATAATCCTCTGAAAGAACCCAATTGTATTGTTTGTTTGTTTCATTCTTGTGTTTTATTCTACCCGTGTTGTGTGATTAGCTGATGTTTATTAACGTCGAACAAGTAAGAATTATTTAGGAGATGTCGGATACTACTCCACAAATATTCTTCGGAAGAACCAATTTGTCTATTTGGTTTCGATCCATCGTTGTATCTTCTTCCAAACGTGTTGTACAATTAGCTGATTTTAATGTATATGAATCAAGTATGGTTGAATTTAAAGATGTGGATTTTTATAGCTATGCTGGTTCATTTTGAAAGAACCAATCTGTATAGTTGGTTTGTTTCATTGCTTTATATTCTTCCAACTGTTTTTTATGATTAGCTGCTATTAATTAATGTTGACCAAGTAAGAATTAATTCGGAGATGTTGATTTTTTTCTGGTATATTGGTCCACTGCAATCCTTTTAAAAAATTCACCAGTATAGTGGCTTTGTTCTATTTATGTATCTTCTTCCAAATGTCTTTTATGATTAGCTGATAAGAATTGATGTTTACCAGCTAAAAATTATTAAGGTGTTGAGTATTTTTGCTACACTGGTCCAATACAATCCTTTGAAGGAACCCACTTGTTTACTATGTTTTATCCACTCTTTTATCATATTCAAACCGTGATTTCTGATTAGCTGATGTTAGGATAATGTCGACCAAGTAAGAATAAATTAGGAGAAGTAGAATTTTGTCTGCTTCAGTGATCCACTATAATCCTTTGAAAGAACCGATCTGTATAGTTGGCTTATTCCGTTTTTGTATCTTCTTCTAATCGCGTTTTATGATTAGAAGATGCAAAATGATATTGACAAGGTAAGAATTAATTAGGAGATGTCGATTTTTTTTGCTAAAAAAAACATTTGTGTAGTTGGTTCCTTCCATTGTTGTGTATTCCTCAAACTGTGTATTATGATTAACTGGTGTTAATTTATGCTGACCATGTAAGAAATATTAAGATGTTGAATTTTTTGGGTAAACTAGCCTACAAAAATTCTTCGAAAGAGCCCAGTTGTATAGATGGTGTTTTCTATCGTTGTATCTTCTTCCGAACATGTTCTATAATTAGCTGATCTTAATTGATGTTGATCAAGTAGGAAATAATTCAAAGATGTTGCATTTTGTTGGTATGCCGATTCATTTTGAAACAACCAATCTCCATAGTTGGTTTGTTTTATAGTTTCATATTCTTCTAACCGTGTTTTATGATTAGCTGCTGTTAATTAATGTTGACCGGGTAAGAATTAATAAGGAGATGCTGTTTTTTTCTGGTATGCTAGTCCACTACAATCGTTTAAAATAATTCACCTGTATAGTTTCTTTGTTCCGTTGCTGTATCTTCTTTCAAACGTGTTTTATGATTAGCTGATGTTGACTTATGTTGATCAAGCAGGAATTAATTAAAAGATGATAAGTTTCACTGGTATACCGGTCCATTTTGTAGAGAAGAAAACCCATCTGTATAGTTAGTATCTTTCATTATAATATCTTTGTTCACTCGTGTTTTATGATTAATTGATATTAATTCATGTTGACTAGGTAAGAGTTAATTAGGATATGTTTAACTTTTTTGTATACTGAACCAGTTCAAACCTTTGAAAGAACTCATCGGTATAGTTAGTTTCTTTTTTTGTTGTGTCTTCTTTCAATCATGGTGTCTGATTACTTGATGTTAATTAGTGCTCGCCAGGTAAGAATATAATTAGAACATGTTTAATTTTGTTGGTTAACCGATTCTTTTTTAAAGCGCCAATATGTACAGCTGCTTTGTTTCATTGTTGCATCTTCTTTTAGGCGTGCTTTATGACTATCTGATGTTAATTTATACTGACCAGGTAAAAATTAATTAGGTGTTGAATTGTTTTGGCATACTGTACTTCTACAATCTTTTGAAGGAACCCATTTGTATACTTGGTTGGTTCCACTTTTGTATCTTCTTCCAACCATGTTGTCTGATTAGCTAATGTTATGATAATGTCGACCAAGTAAGAATTAATTAGGAGAAGTAGCATTTTTTCTGGTCCACTGGTCTACTATAATCCTTCGAAAAAACCGACCTCTATAGTTGGTATGTTGCATTGTTGAATCTTCTTCCAACTGCGTTTTATGATTAGCTAAGGTATATTAATGACCATGAAGTAGGAATTAATTAAAATATGTTGAATTTTTTTAGTAGATTGGTCTATTTTCAAAGAAAAAATCTTTATTGTCTCTTTGTTTCATTGTTGTATCTTCTTTTAGCGATGTTAATTGATGCTGACCAAGTAGAAATTAGGAGATTGGGAGTATTTTCGACAACTTGTCCACTATAATCCTTTAAAAGAACCTATTTGCATAGTTGGTTTGTTCTATTCTTGAACCTTCTTCCCAGCGTGTATTATTATTAGCTTATGTTAGGATAATGTTGACCAAGTAAGAATTAATTAGATGTTGAATTTTTCGGGTATAATGGTCCACTATAGTCCATTGGAAGAATTCATTTGTGTATTTGGTTTGTTTCATTGCTGCGTCTTCTTCAAACCTTATTGTATGATTCGCTGATGTTAATTGATATCGATGATGTAATAGTTAATTAGAAGATGTTCAGTTTTTTCGTTTAATGATCCATTGTGATCCTTTGAAAAAACCATCTGTATCTACATGATTGGAAAACGATTCAATAGTGTAACAAACTAACTATATTTGGTTTGTTCTATTCTTGTAACTTTATTCAATCATGATTTACGATTATCTCGAAACTTTAACAGAAATCTTCTAATTACATGTTCACTGACTTCATGTAAACAAATTACAGCATTATTATTACTATCCTGTGACCTCCAACAGTATTCATTATTTTTTTTACATAAACTGACATCCAAAATGAAATATTGCTATAATCTTCATCAAATGACCGACAGATGACAAGAGTTTTTCTCACGAAATTGACTAAAAGCTTCATCAAGTGGCTGACAGAAGTATGCCATTTTCATGCACTCGGAGAACGGCTTTCACAGAATTATTCTTTTTCAAAATTTGTTATTTATTATTATCATTAATGAATTATATCATTTTTCTAAATTATTGGCTAGGACTAAAGCTGGTTTATTACTTATATTATAATTATGATTATTTGCAACAATATCTACGGAGAAGTAGGGGAATAATGCAAAAAAATAGACGGGGTTTTAAGGAAAAAGTTCTAAAGTATTTTCTATGAGTAGAAATATTAGAAACGAGTGTTGTGATCACTCTTTTTACGATTTTTTATGCTGTTTTTAAATTGGAAAATATATTTTTGATATGGCGACTAAAATGTTTTATTCTGTCCGATTATTATGTTTTAGGGATTTGAATTACTTCGACTATTCTTTCACTGGTTCCTTGGATTTCTGAAACTCCTAACATTAAAGCTGTCTAATGATGAATTCTCTTAATATAACCATTTAAAATATATTTTACTTCCTTTTATAAAAACTCTCATGTTTTATCATGATGAGTTGATAAATTTGATGATCTTTTAATACAATTTTAACAAACAAATGCATTCAATAAACAATGAATTTATTAAGAAGATCCCAATTAAAAGTCTGACATCGAAAAAAAACTAATTTTTCCGTCGAAAAATGCCTGATTAATGCATTTATTTATTAAATTTGTTTAAAAAAATCATAAAATTAATCAAAACATTATCAAATTTGCTGATGTTAGCATGACCTTCCTAATTGAAAAAAAAATGAAAAAGAAACGAATGTTTCTGTAGACCAATGCCTGATTAATGCATTTGTTTATTAAATTTGTTTAAACAAATAATAAACTTTCTTTAATTATTATAAATGTTGCTGAAATTGTCTCGAAGCTCCTAAATGAAAAGTCTGGCATTGAAAAACCGAATTTTCCTGTCGACAAATGCGCGAATAACGCATTTTTTTATTACATTTGTTTTTAAAAATCAAAAGATTAATAGAAAATTTTTAATTTTTCTAAAGTTTTAAATTTTGCTTAAATTGTCATAAAGTAACTGGTTCAAAAAAATTGACCCAAAAAAATGAATTTTTCTATCGAAAAATGCCTGATTACTGCATTTCTTCATTACATTTGTTTATATTATAAACAATTAAAATCTTAAGAGAATGCTTTTTTCATAGCATGTTGTTTCCCTTCAAATTTCCTGCTTTATAACTTGAAAAACATATAATAATGGAAAATCGTAGAAAACATTTATTCTTGTTAATATTATAAACAAATTTAATAAACAAATGTATTATTCAGGCATTTGTCGACAGAAAAATTCGCTTTTTTTCTATGACAGACTTTTAATTGGGTTCTTTATAATAAATTCATTGTTTATTGAATGCTTATGATAATTTCAGAAAAATTCACAATTTGTAAATAAATATTATGATTTTATAAAACAAATTTAATTTAAAAAATGCATTATCCGGGCATTGTTCGTCTGAAAAACTTGTTTTCTTTAATGCCAATCCTTTTAATGAATGAAACTGCATGTAAAAAAAAAAATTCTTTCCTGAAATTAAAAGGACTCACTTTTAAAAAAACGAATTTTTACGTCGGCAAATGCCCGAATAATGCATGTTTTAATTTAAATTTGTTTAACAAAAACATCAAATTAATCAGCTAATTAATAATGTTACTGAAATTATTGTTAACTTCTCAATTAAAAGGACTGATACAGAAAAAAAACGAGTTTTCTCGTCGAAAAATGCCTAAATAATGCATTTGTTCATTAAAATTGTTTAAGGAAACAATTGATCAAATAGTAATAGATAATACTAAATTAATCATGAAGTTTATTAAATTTGTTTGATAAAATCATAAAATACATCAACAAATGATTAATTTTCTAAAATTATTATAAGGCTCCTAATTTTAAAAAATTGAAACCGAAAAAAACGAATTCTTCGAATTAAATTCGATTATAATATTAACAAGAATAGTCTTACGTGAATTTTTTTCATATAATTATTATTTTTATTCAAATGTCTTGCAATATAACTTTAAAAAACTTTAAATGATTGAAAATGATATAAAACACATTTTCAACAAAGAATTTGTTTATAAAAAATGTGTTTGTTTATTGTATCATGATGGAATATCTTTACATAATGTAAATCTATGAACCTTCAGCGATTACAATAATTTTTCTATTATTGACGAGGACAGGCTACGTCAAATAGAAAAAACTGTCATTTTTTCGTCATATTTATTTATTTATAAAAAAATTGAAAAACTAAATTAAAAAACAGTCATGACAACTTTCCTTGAAATTTTATCAGCTTTTTTTTAAACATCCAAATCGGTCCACAGGTTCAGCCGGAATCGTGTTTGGAACCAAAAAATGTACTTTTTCCCGACTGTGTGGCCTATCGCTCTTATCGAACTGACCAGACCGGCAATCTTTAGACCTGGGTGGTTCGAATCCCAGCGCAGCTGAAAATTAATTTTTTTTACAGCTAAGGACCCTCTTAGCTTCGACCAGTAGATTATTGTTAGATTATTGATCTGAACATTTCTGCTGAAATTGTCGACTTGTTCTTAACAAACTTAAAGGTTTTTCGTCAGTCATGAAAGTTGTCGTAGCTCCATTCAATTTTAAGAGTATCTCAATCTCTTCACTAAAGTACAGCAAAGCACTTTCTATAATCGCGGTTTATGTCGGCGATCCATTATGCTACGACTGACTTTAGTTTCCCCAAGATTTCCGCAACACCCTCGCTCATTCTCATGTAAAGCTGTTTTCCTCTGAGTCGGACCAACCGATCCACCTTGAGCCTGCCGCCACTTTGAAACCACTGTATTGATTTTACTTTCTAGACCCCGATGTACTCAGCTCGCTCTGTAAGTACTTTTCAATGAATTCCATCAAACTAAGCCCTAATAAACTATAAAACTTTGGGATTAGACTTCATTCACGCGTCCTCCATTATAGGGCTCGAGAGATTTCCGCAATGGGTATGTACGTAACGACATTCGCGAAAAATGATTTTAAAAATGAAAGTACACAAACAAATGCTGCTGATCTTACAGAATTCGCAATGGTCTTGTTACTAAATCGGTACCCTCGAAACGTAAAGAGACAGGGCCGCCTGAACAGTCTAGAGTTGCAATGCACAATATTGCGCAATACACTCGACTGAGCACTCGCGCACTGCGGCCCTTCTGAGTCATTCCGAGTAAATAGTTACATCTACGTTACTTGAAACTGTGAATTTTTTACAGTTACTGGATAAAGTAACTACAAGCAACCTAAAAAGTTACTTTTTCTCTTCTATTATTTTATTATTAAAAAATCAAAATTACCAAGTTGATAATTCTTTAAGTAAACAACTGAATTTTTCACAAAATTGTTTAAATTGAAATCAAGTATGAAAATTTTTAACCTAAGAAGACGCATTTTGATAAAATCTCTAAATTTTTTTACTAAAATATTTTAATTTTTAAGCCAAAAACAAGACTTTTCAACAAAAGAGATAAATTATTTAACTGAAAGTATGAATTTTTAACAAAAAGTTTAATTTTCTTCCAAATAGTTGAATTTTCTAAAATTTGCAAACCAAATGAGAGAGATTTTAACAAAAGAAGTTGAATTTCCAATAAAAAAAGTTAATTCTCTACCCAAAAAAATAAATTTTAAACAAAACAATCGAACTTTCAACGAAAGAGAAAACCCCTCAACTGAATGAAACTAATTGTCTACCAAAATGCCTTTATTTAAAAAAGGCAAATTTATTACCAAAAGAGAGAAAATTTGAAAGAAAAATTCAAATTTTTAAGCAAGAAAGAACACAATTTTTCTATAAATTGTTGAGTTTTCAAACCTAAAAGCCCAATTTTTATACAAAAACATTGAATTTTGAAGCCAAAGGATGAATTAAAAAAAGTTACTTTTCAACCATATAGTTGGACTTTCTGTCAAAATAGTTAAATTTAAAGAAAACATCAACTTTCAACCAATATTTCATGTTTATTGGCAAAAATAATAATTTTTAACAAAATACTTGAATTTTCTAGCAAAATATTTAAATTTCTGCCAAAAAACAAAAACGAGTTTGAAACAAAATAACTAAATTTTCAACAAAAACCGTGAGTTTTTTACTTAAATTCTGGACCTTTAAACGAAACAAAAATTAATTTTTAACAAAATAATTCAAATTCCAATCAAGCGGTTACATTTTCAACCTAAAAAGACGAATTTTTAACAAAACACGTGCATTTTTTTAACCAAAAAAATTTTTTCTACCATTGTCAAACAAAAAGGACGGACATTTTTGAAAAATGAATTTTTAAGTAAGAAGTTGATTTTCTACCCGAAAAAAATCAGTTTTTACCAAGTAATCGAATTTTCGACGAAAGAGATAAACCCTGAACCAAATCAAATTAATTTTCTACCAAAATAGCTGCGTTTAAAAAAATGTATATTCGTTACAAAGAAATAAATTTTAAAAGAGCAAGCCAAATTTTCTGAAAAACAGGGGGGGGATTATTCCTCTAAAAGAGGGAAGAGTTTATATACATTCACTAATCTGTTTAGTTAATCTAGCATCTAAGTTGAAGGTTCTACAGTCTCTATATTATTTTAAATTCAAGGAAAACTAGGGACAAGAAATAAAGACGCTCTCTATTGTAACTTTCCCACACAAAACATGGATTTATTTATCCGAAAATATCGACTCGACATAATTCAATGTATTTAATATCGATCCAACTCAGGAATAAAACATATATATCATTTACTTGGATTCTTTGGTCTTTTTCGCTTTGAAAATATAAAATATAATGAGAGAGCGCACTCGCAACTCTAAGGGATTTATGTTAGCGACGCAAAGTGAAAATCGCCGAGGAATTTAATCGTCTCGAGACATTCTACATTTGCAGGCAAAAGATAGAAGGTATTTTAACTTTTTAGTCGGAGCGTAGCTCGTAGCTCGTTCTCAACAAAATCCCTTTTGCGGTCTGAGGTTAAATGTACCTGGAGAGCAAGCTCAACAGGCTAACAATTTAACTGACTAGCAAATCGAGAATCCTTTGGCGAGGATGAATGAAATGCCTAGAAAATCTCGATCGACGAAAGAGGATGCCTTTATTCAGTACACTCACATCAGAACTAAATGGTATAATCACTAGTTTATGTGGCATTTACAGAATACGGTTTTACCAACGCCGGGAGCAAGAGTGTAACTCTTAAGCCTGCGCTCAATATAAACCTGGTACACTTTATCTCGCGAGCAAGCCACCCAATGCCAGTTTAGGCTCAGGATCCTCCTTTTAAAGGATTCTCTTTCGCGGATCCCCTCTCACCAAGTGTTTCGCGTGGGTGGGAATATCGCGCCTGCGCGCTAATTTACGCCTGGATGCTGGGCTTAGTCCACGGGCGGGTATGTACGGTTGCATATTGCAAGGTATCATACGCGTATACCCTACAATGTCTTACAAAAAAATATCTGAAGGATTTATTTTAAAGTATTCTTACACTTATATCAAATATTTTCATCTAATTATTTCTTGTCACATTAAATTTTATTCGGGGTTCTTTGAAAATTTTTAAAAATCACTATAAATAGTGCACACCGCATAAACGCAACGTGGAGCGGTACATTGCCCAAATACGAAGTGGAGTGGTATGGAATGGAGGCAGAAAATGAGATTTTGTAACAAAATAGAGTCACTGTAATTTTTATTTAGTTCTTTACTCACCGCTCGATTCCCGCCAATCGTGGATGTCGATATTTCCTGGAAAGAAGAAGGCCGCCACCCCAAGCCGCCTGAAACCACACGAATTCAGTTAAAAGCTACATGCATATTTTTTATATAATTTCGAACATTCGATTAATTTGTTATTAAATTAAGAGCATGTAATTAGTTATAATTTAGATATCTACTTAGCCCTAATTATTGATATTTTCTCAAAAGAAGTAAAATTATAGTAAGCTAGCTTTCGCTAAATATATTTTAACTTTCAGATCAAGTTTATGCATTTGTTTAATTTTTATAAACAAATTAATAATTATAACTGGCGTCTACTGCATGTTTGACATTTATATACACAAAAAATTATTATTTTCTGCAAAATTGTTTCTCTTTGTCTACAGAATGAAATTTTCACAGAATGGACTGCCATGGAAAAACATTAGATATTGTTTCTATTATGCTGATTCAATTCTTTTTATTTTAAGAATCAAATTTTTCCGTAACAGACTGCTAAAAAAAAATTTTTTTGGTCAACCGTAGTCCACTTCTTGATTTCAGATCAAACGGTGCAGTATTCCTTAAAATAAAACTAAGCATCTAACGACCAAATTGGGACAACCACCACAAAATGTTCCTATTGTAAAGAAAAAAACATTTGTAAAAAATAATCACCAACTCTCTTTTTATTTTTATCATTATTAAATCGCAAGAAAAATATTGGAGCTGGTGGGAGCAGCAACGAAACCACGGTGCTCTCCAACTGATACCAGAGAGTCGATTCTTTTTTTTATTATTATTATTATCAAATAATAATAAAAAACTTTTGTACAAAATAATCACCGTCACGTCGGCACTCATACAGAACCCTTATCAAGGTATTAACAATTTTATCAGGTTAGAGTAGCAACGAAATAACGATGCTCTCCAACCGATACCTAACAATCGAGTCTTTTTCTTGTTTTTAATGTTATCAAGTAACAATAAAAAACATTTCTAAAAAATAATCACCAACGTTTCAGCACTCATACCCTTATCACGCCCTAATGATGCCATGCCCTTATTAAGGCAAGAAACATTTCAGCAGGTTGGAACAGCAACGAAGCCACGATGCTCTCCCCCTGATACCTGAGAATCAGGTCGTTTCTTTATTTGTATTGCTATCAAATTTCAATAAAATTTTTTTTTAAAGTAAGTACCAACGTTTCAACACTCATACGGCACCATTGTCAAGACAAAAACAATGAGAGCAGATAGGAACAGCAACGAAATCGGGATTCTTTCTATCTATCTGACCCCCCCCCCCCCCCCCCCCCTCCCCTCTTTCCCCCCCTCTCCCCCTCCCCCCCTTTCCCCTTTCAAACACCTTTTTTCATACGAAGGGGGGGGGGGGACAGCGC